>JANHGO010006162.1:0-68556 GCA_024606505.1 Aquila spilogaster
CGCCTGCGCCACCGCCGCCGCCGATCCCGCCGCTGTTACCGCCGCGCTCAGGGGCGCCGGGGCGGGCTGAGCGACGGCTTGCAGGGCCGGCGGCGGGCTGCCGGCCGCCTCGCAGTGCGCAGATGCTGTGAGTATGGAGACGGCGTTACCGAGCGGGGGGGAGGAAGGAAGGGAGGCTCCGAAAGGGTGGTGGCTGCGGGGCGGCAGGTGGGCGGTGAGGGCTGCGCGGGCTCGGGGGGGGGGGTCTGTGTCCGTCTGGTGAGGAGCGAGGGGAGGGAAGGCCTGCCGGGACGCCGAGGGATGGGATGTGGAGGTGTGAGGGGACATCCGCCTGACGGAGGGCTGGGAGCGAAGCAAGGGTGGATTTAACAACGCGACGATCGCTTGCGCTGCTTCGCGTGCCTTCCAAAGGGCAGGGGGCAGCGATTGCTATATTAACTGCTTTCTTGTTGGGCAACTAGGACCGACTGTCAGAACTGCAGCTCTCTTACGCTGCAAAGAGCTTCTCTTACAACTTTCCTGCTGCATACAGCCCTAAATTATCTGCACCAAAGACCAGCTTTTGTCTTTCTGCATGTTTTAAATCTTTCCTTCTTCGGTACCACTGCTAAGCTTCCCAAGATTAAGATAGTTTCGCTACTCTACAGCACCTTCCTTCTTCTTAGGATCTGGAGCACAAGTCGTATGGGGAGCAGCTGGGGAACTGGGATGGGTCAGTCTGGTGAAGAGGAGGCTCAGGGGAGACCTCATTGCTCTCTACAAGTCCCTGAAAGGAGGTTGGAGTGAGGTGGGGGTCGGCCTCTGCTCCCAGGTAACAGCAGGAGGATGAGAGGTGATGGCCTCAAGTTGCACCAGGGGGACATTCAGTTTGGATGTTATGAAATAGGCTTGTTCTCTGAAAGAACAATAATGCACTGAAACAGACTGCTCAGGGAGATGGTTGAGTCACTGTCCCTGGAGGTTTTCGAGAAAAGAGTGGTCATGGTACTGAGGGAAATGGTTTAGTGGGCGTGGTGACGGTTGGTTGACAGTTGGACTTAATGTTATTGATCTTTTCCAACTTTAATGATTTTATGGTTTTGCTCTGGAATCGCTAAGCCTGGCATCCTGCAAGTCGCAGTGCCAAGGATCCCCATGGTGTAAGTGGTGGTGTTGTCAGAGGAACTTTGCCATTTCAAGGCAGTGCAAATCCTGCCAACAAGCCCTTGTTCTGTCTGCACTTTTTGGGACGTCCATATTCTCCTCCAACTTCCATGTACACTGACAGGCAACAAGGAAGGGAGTGGGATAAGTCCTTCCCGACTTTAACATTTTTTTTGCCTGTTTTAGGCTTGAAGAGGATTTGCCAAAATAATTCTCAGCCTGTAAGGGATTTTTTAGAGGTGTCTGTCTGCCCTCAAGTAGAATCTCCCCAGTCTGAGAAAGGTCTTATGATCTTTGAGGTCCTTTTCAACCCAAGACATTCTGTGATCTACATTCATTTTTCCAATAAATAAATGAGGAATGGAGCTGGACTGGAGCCTTGTTTCCCATAACCAAATAACAACAGAGTCCATGGGAGAGTCTGCTGCAGGGAAAACAATTTATTAGCAAGAACTCATTGAAATATGATTTTAAATGTGATTCGATTCATTATGGCTTATGTACTTGGTATAGTCATTTAACAGATGTAAGTACTCAAAGATGGTGTTACACAGAAATACTTTTAATTACTTTAACCTTCTCACAGCATCATTTCAGACTGACACACAACCAATTCTGCATGTATAAACAGATCATGCTAAGCTGGCCTGCCCTGTATGATGATGTGTAAATTATTGCTGCAAGCTAGATATTTAGTTTGTGTCTTTATTAAGCTTTCAGTTTGAATCAAATTAATTTTCTAGGTGCTTTATATTGAATTGAGCCTTGTGATGGTAAGAAAAATTTACCTACAGACCTCCTGTTTCTTGCCTTCACTTCTGTACTCTGTCTTTTAGACCACTAACTCTCCTACGCAGGGGCAGTAAGTGACTACTGTTAATAGAAAAAAGCAAAGTTTCCAAATAGAGTATAGGAAATTATCATCCTCTCCTTCGTTACACTGCATTGCATCACTGATAGAATGTCAGTTAAAAGTGTCTTGAGGCATTTGACTAGAATGAGCATGAGCTATAGCGTGCATGTAAGAATGACAAATAGTAAATAAGCATGATTAGGAAAAATGATTGAACCTCTTCCCTTCACCAGTAGCTATGCTGCAAATACATCTCTTGTAAATTGAAACCAAAGGACTCATTCAACAATTTGTGCATATTTCTGTTTAAAGTATGTCAGTTTAAGAAACAAATCAGATTACTTACCTATTTGAGATTATTTTTATCTAAGACAGAAGGCATGTTGTGCAGATGTCTGCCAGAATGTGATAAAGAAATCTAAAAATCTGGAAGTTCTATAAACTTTTTTTCTGTCATGCTGAAGGAGGGCTCTGTCCACTGTTTGGACATTTCTTTCCTTTAGGTTATTAACTGTTTTTTGAAACTGCCCCCATCCTTTATCACTTTTAACTGTCTCGAAGAAAAGTAAGTAACCTGAGTTTGTTACCACTGTTTACTGAAAACTGAAACAAGCTACAGTGCTGCTCTGCAAATGAATGTAGTTCTCACTAGCCAAGGAGAGCCAGCTAACAGCTCCGAACAAAAACTTGCCACTGCCTTGGGATCTCCCCCTGCCAGTACTGAGCTACATACAGAAAAGAGTCATGATCAAACCATTGGGATTACTGGGCAGTGTGGTTAGCAAGAGAGATAGACAGACTGTTTTGCTCACTTGAAATGTTCCTGTATGCTTGACAGCTCAAGCAGACTTGCAAGCTCAGCGTGGAACTTAACTTAAAATACTTTAACCTTCTTTTAGGCTCTGTTATCTTTAAAGACAGGGTAATAACTTTCTTCCGTAGAGTACATTGTTGCCTGCCTATAATAAAGGGAGGTCATCAGCAGCTCTGAAAGATGTTTCAGTGCTTTATATTAATAAGTCGTTACCTTCTAGCCTTGATTGTCCAAGTGCACATAAATATATAGAGAATGACCAAAGTCATTCACTACTTCTGAACACACATGAATACTTTTTGGATAGGTATTGTAAATTTCTGTATTTTGGTTTAGGTGTGTCATTTTTGGCACATTTCCTTAAACACTGGGTGGCAAATATTTCTTCCTTCTGTGCAGCTATACACTTCTGTGTTTCATATTATCTTGAGCAGTGCAGAAAGCAACAGTAAAGCCTTCACACTTTTCAGATCATTTAAATTGGATATTGTATGAAGAGTAATCTGCAAGGTGGGTTCTGACACTCAGCCTCCTGCTGCCATGCCCTCTGCCTTCCCTTTTGACTGTTTTGTCTGGCTCAAAAGAATCTGTCAGTCAGAGTTGCCAGGGACTTACCCTGACTTGTACCTCCAAAGTAGCTAGAAGGCAAGGAGAAGATGCAGTTTATTTTGAGGAAAGCATTATATTTATGTATGCCTATGCACTTTTTTGTAATGCTGGATAGAATGGTGCAACTATCTTCACTTCTTTCAGAAAGTTGACTTGAAAAGTTCAAATGAAATGTGAAAAAGAAATCTGTTCTTTGCTGTTAGGGGAATAATGTAGTCTAGGTTTAATGACTGCCATTGCATGCTGTGACAAAGCCTTCTCAAAACCACAGGAATAAATTTTAAAATCTGTTTAATTCGAACTTCATTTGATACCTCCTATTATCAGAGCAAGAGCATGTGTGGAGATCCTCTCTCATCCTTTAAGTGCAAGACTGGACAATGTGTGATAGATACATTGCCCTTTCATATACCAGAGTGGGGTGGGGAAAGAGAAGTTTAGAAATCTTGCATCTAACTAGAGAATGGGCTGTAAACATTTGAATATTCAATTCAAATGCCACGAAAACTCTCATAAAATGATTCATGTAACCTATCTGGACTGTGGTCGCAACTAGGAAAAGGAATGGGACCCAGAAAACATGACTTCTCAGGTCTTCCCCAACCTTCCTTGAGTGACTGACTACTTATTTAAAGCTGTATCTAAATTGTGTTAATTATACATACATGAGATTTTTTTTTCCTATAATCCCTTAAAGTTCCTGACTCTTACAGAAACCTTGAACAAGTAAGCAGCTCTCATGCAGAGAGCAGTGCTTTCCATGTTGACCACCACCCTCCTAGCTGTTTCCCATCTGTTGTTTGTAAATACTTCACAACTTGTGCTGCTGATGTTGTTAGCTCTTTGCAAAACAAGCTCAATTTTCTTACGTCTGCATGCTGCATCAAAGCAGCAGGAAAACTGTCCACGACTGTGAATCCTATGCAGCACCAAGATATTTTTTTCTTGTTAGAGATCTCAATTAGTGAAACGTAACAGAGGTTAAGAAGTGTGTTGCAAACTACAGGGCATGTACACAGAGCACGTGTTCAGGTAGTCTTGTCTATGTGGGAGAGCAAAGGAGAGAGATGGATTGAATGTGTAAGAAAGGGAACAGGAGGTGTTAGAGGACCTAGGTAGAAAGTGCAGAGATTAAAAGTTGCAGTATTTTTGGCTCATTCCTTTGCAGAACTTGTTGAATTCCTCTGGCACTACTCTGGTCCTGCAATTCCTTTCTTTATCAAAGAAAAGCTAAGGGAGAAAGGTTAATATCTGAATCCTAATAACTGTCATACAGGAAGAATCACTCTTTTCAAAATTTTCAGTCTGAGAAGCAGGAGAGTTGTTCTGTGCTGCCATGGTTCCAAATGGAGTTCAGAAAGTATCCCTCCATTTAAAAAAAGGCAGCCAGTAGACTTGATTCACTTCAGGGAAATGACTGTCCTCAACCTTCTGCTCTTTCATTAAATTATTGCATCCTGCTGTGTTTTCTGTATGTACAAGGTGGGATGGAAGTCTGTCTGGTGCTTGCTCATCCTTGTGAAAACTGCTGAATTCCTCTACTGAGTCATAGTCTTTCTCTGCAGTGTCATTTAAAATTATTGGGCTAAGTTTTGATTCTTACTAAGGTCTTATTATACAAGCTCCTGTTGTCTTTATGAGACTTGCAGTAGACAAAACATGACAAGGAATATCCATATCCCACATAGCATCTTGGTAATCTAGAGATAACTAGTTTTAGAACTCTTGTTCTACAAGAAAAAGAAAATTGTTTTTATTAACCTTTCTCTTTCTAATTATGTCTGGTTTTTACTACATTAAATATTCTCAATATTTAATTAAGGTTTAAAACAGATAATTGCAATATATTACTTACTAAATAGTTTTTCTCAGAAGAAATGCAATTACTTAAGTATATTTTCTATCTTGTGGGCACAAAGCCATGAGAAGACATAATGATGTTTACAGAAAATATCTCCCACATCTTAACATATGTAAAGTTTCTAACCTCTTTTTTTTTTCTATTGACAGAAGCCAAGATGATGCATCTTTCCGCTTACACCTGCAAAAATGCACAAGAGACTTATAACTGAGACATAGCCTGAAGAAAGTTAACGAGGTTGTTAGTAGTCTCTGTCACAAGTGACTAGACTATGGATGGTTCTGATCTTTTTCTTCAGACCTTGATGAAACCTACAAAGGACAGAAAGTTGATTTTGCTGAAGGAGCAGCAGCTATAAGAAAAAAGAGGAGAAAAATCAAGCAAAAAAAGCTAGAGGAAGCCAATGACAAGAACTACAACTGGTTATGACTAATCTGTTACAAGCTTAAATTTTCTTTTACCTTAATGGATCTTTTAACCTTATTTATAGAGTTTATTTATTTTTAATTTCTTTTAAAAGTTAAGACTTTTTTCATGAAGTACATTGAGTATATGAAGCTCATGTACTTCGGCTAAGAAATCTATTAGCATCTAGAGTAACAATACAGCAAAAGCATTCAGATTTTTGATTAAAAATAGGTTGGTAAATCACAAGCAGTAAACCTGAAGTATCTCACACCCCTTTGCCGTACCCTCACTTTTCAGTGATAGTTAAAAAAAGATATTAAAAATTCCTTTTTGTTTGCCTGTTTGACATGGCCAATACAAATAAATCACATAAGCTTAGGAAAACAGGTAATTATCCATCAGCAATTTCATTCATTCCCAGCCTGTAGGTGAATGTATTTTCAAGCAGAAAATGACATTCTTCAAATCCACATGGACCTGTTAATTGTGAGAGAAATGTGTAGAATGCCCTGTGTAAAATGAGCATGCTACTTCTCAAGAAAATAACCCTTACTTCAGTGCCAAAAATGCTATGCACATTCAAGTTGAATTATGCATCTTGTTACTTCTCAAGATGGTTGTACCTCTTGATCGATCAGGTCAAGAGTTTCGTAAGACCTTACGCGCCTTACATAAAGCATACTTCAAGTGGGAATGACACTGCAGGAATATTTACGTTTTCAAAGCATTCTTTGTATTTGAATGACAGCTGAATGAACCATCACTTAAAAAAAAGAAGAAAACAAATGATTTTTTGTTAAGTTATTGAACATGTTAAGTATGGAAGGAACATCTAGCAAACTATAATGATCATTGGAGTTGCAACACTAAGTTGTGGAGGAAAAAAGACTACTGCTGTCCTATTTTGGAGATTACTATGACAGGTTACTAAGTTCCACTGCATTTAAAAATTTCTTCCTGCAAATTTAATGCAGTACTTTCTAAGAATTGAGTTCCATAATGGAATTTTGGCAAATTAAAACAGGTTGCTGTGACAGTTCCTAAAATATTTCTATTTTGGCTTTGTTTTGTATTACAAATATATCAAGATAAGTCATTCTTGTCAAAACAAAGTTATCTTTTCTTTTGGGAAAAATTACCAGGCCTTTTCTCAATTCTCTAATTTTTCATATTCATCAAAATTAAGATAAGGGCTAATTTCACATGCTTTAATTTACATCTGCGTAATCATAAACCCACTTAAATACAGCTTTAATCTTACCAATGAGTCTTAAGTATTATATGCAGCGTTGTTAGCTTTGAGTTTGCCTACTGCTCTGTATAACAAGTGACTGAAAAATAAATGATATTTAACATTGACAACACTGTTCCTAGTGGTTTCTCAAATGGAAGTCAATGGCATAGATAGAGGTCACTGCCAGAAAATATTAACGGTTCTGGGTTTTGTTCCAGTAGCACAATACTGTGTGAAATCTAAACGGATGCAGGAAATTGCATCTACTTCTTTGTAAATAAGAAACAGGCGGGCTCAGAGATACAGACCAAAAAATAGCACAGATTTATCTTACAGATTTTATTGATGAAATCTTTCATAAGAAACTCATTTAATATTCGTGCCAGTGGACCGCTGTAAGATAACTGATTAAGTTTAAACCAAAGTAAAACAAATATATCTTTCTGCATCTGTTAATTTACAACAAGATGAAGTTAAACCAGAGTTTTTATGAGGAAAAGGATTTACCAAACTGAGAGTTGAGTCTTCACATTCACAAGTACAGAAAGAAGGATAGCTTTTTGACATCAAGATATAAAAACTGTGTGTTGGAGAAGGAACTGCAAAAGATAGACATCACTTGTGTGGGACCATAAAGTTGATAAATTACTGTCAAAGATATTTCTTCAATTAAAATTTGTAGGTACACCCCACAAGATAGATACCCAGCTCTATCCTGTATACATTAATCCTAGATTTTAAAGCAAAGATTTTTCTGTTTGTTTGCTTTTTTTGTATTGTCTGCTGAATGTTTCTCCTACAATAATTTGGTATCTGCAATTGGTTTCTGGCATAGTCTCTCAAAATGCGATTCAAGTACTACAACAAGGGCAGCAAGGTTTTCTTGAGTTGCGTCAAGAAATTAGAAATCATTTGATTAATGACAGAGTGTTTTTGCTTCTTTGAAGGTGCTAGTAAACAAGGAAAAGGAAAAGTCCAAAAGACAGAAACAATATGATAAGAATGGATATGAAAAGAGAGACAGGGGATATAAAATTCTGAAAAAGCATCCGGAAGAGAGCTAAGGCATTCTACTTGTAGAGTTAGAATGCAGACTTCTTCCCAAACCATGGAGTTTCCTCAGATGTTCAGTAGGGAATGGAAGAGGAGGATGCCCCATATAACAGCGTATGAGCTGTTTATATTTCCATGAAAAAATGATTCTTGCTAACAGAGCAGCTCTTGATTGTTTTTAATTTTCAAACTCTAGCTACCTCCACTGCCCTCACATATACTAACACTGATAATACGTTTGTGGTTGACTTGCAAAGAACAATATACAATTATTTTATGCTTTTATTGTAATGCCTTAAAGTTTTTGTCTCGTTAGGAGGTTTTAAATACTGCTGAATAATAAAAAGGAAAGGAAAAGGGAAAGTGCTTCTGATCAAGAGCTTCTATGTATAAAGCCATCAAGAAAAAAATGTGAGGGTTCTGGCTCTCTTAAAGAACATTCGGCTCAAGGATGACGTATGTTGTCACAGGTATTTAGATGTGTCTGTAATTACACTGTTTGTGCTATGCTCAGAAAAACTGTGCATCAGATGCTATATTATTATGTTATCCACCTTTGCTGACTCAAACATGACAGCATGTATGGGGTATATACAGGTGAGCACGAGATGTAATGGCCTTATGTTGTGTCAGAGGAGTTTCAGGTTGGAAGTTAGGAAAAATTTATTCTCTGAAGGAGTGGAGATGCATTGGCACAGGCTGTCCAGCAGACTGAGGGACACGGTTAGCGTGCATGGTGGGAACGGGTTGGAGTTGGATTTGGTGATCTAAGTGGTTTTTTTCCCAACCTTAATGATTCTGTGATTCCTTGAAATTGATTCTGTGAACTCAGATGTCCAAAGAAGATCTCAGCTATCAATCTGAGTCATGATACAGGTTCTAGACACAGAAAAACCACATCAATGTACATAACACAACTTGTTTAAGCACTCAGCAGGTGTAAATTTATGTAGTGATAAAAAGAACACAAGTATATGGGCAGTACTGGCCGGAAGGGTGCTGAAGCTGTGCACTGCTGATGTACTGATACTTTGTCAACCTACAGTAAAAAGCTGTCAGGGTAGTTCAAATCTGTGATTTATTCAACTCTCTGTACATGTTTTAAAAGCCTTACTTATGATTTAAGAAGGCATGCAAACAATCATAAAAGGTGAGCATTATTTTTAAAACAAATGTGGGTGTGGTGCCATGACTCATTTAGAATCCTTTATCAAGTATCCTGTAGTTACATATTCAATATAAATTTTTAGTATTTACTGAGTCACCAAAAATATCTTAAGTGCCTTTTAGGTAATGTATCCCTTTATGAAATGTGGGTTAAGGCTTACGTAGCCTGCATTTTACAAAATGAGCCTGTTAGAAATTCCAAGCCTGCTGAATACGTTAATGCAAGGGGTCTAAATCCCATAGATTTTCACTGAGCCCCTCCTTTGGCCTTCAGTTGCCTAAACTTGAAACAATAGACACAGGACGTTGTCTAGTACATAATAATGACAAAATATCTTCCCATAGTTGAACTCAATGATCCTTATGGGTCCCTTTCAACTCAGGATATTCTCTGATTCTATGATCTTGCGCAGCACTGAAGGTAGAGTCCAAATGTGCTGACGATGCATCCTGGCTCCTCAGTCTGCCTCCATACGAAATTGATCTTTCCCATTATGGGAACAGCAGTGAACCTCTGGTGATAGGGGGAGGCTGCCAGGTTACTGCCTACAGCACAGGATTGTGCAAGAACAAAGGAACAGAGTGTTATGGTCAGCCCATAATGAAGCACCTACTGCTAATTTGCACATGTAAGCAAAAATTGTTATCACAGGATCCTCCATTTGTTCAGTTAAAACCTTAATTGTTGCTCCCTTTATTATTTGCAGGGAATCATAAAGATCTAAATTATAAGGCTGGTTAGGTTATATCTGCATGAATCTCAGTGTCAGCTGAAACTATTACACCCTGAGCATATATGCTTTAATGCTACAGAATTATGCATCTCACTTCTCTCACCTAGAGTTTTCTGCAATGTTATATCCAAGCAGTACGTTTCTGAAAGAACAATTTCTTAGTACGCAAACATTAAGAGATTCCAATACATTCTAATGTACTGAATACTTCTTTTATATATAGAAATCGTTCCTTTTCTTCGTAAGGTGACAGCAGATATCACTTGAAAAATTGCCTAATCCCGCTCTGTTTTATCTCCAGGTTCTCTCTGAGAACTGTATCATTATAAATTATAATGAAACTCAAAAAGTGACCAGAATAGTAATTGAAAGAACATTGGGCATCTTAAAAAGGAGACTTAGATGCTTAGATAAACGTGATAGAATAGAACTAATCTGCCCTTCAAGAAAGTTCAGAGTGGTTCTGGTTGGTGTATATTATGTAATACAGCCATTAAATATGGCTCATCTGTAAAGACGGAAAGGAAGCAATTTAATCAGTCAATCCAAATCACTGAAGTAAATGATCCTAATGATGTACACTTGGAAAATTATCTCACGATAGGATAGAGGAAATTAAAAATAAGATGCCAGCTATCTGGAACAAAATGTAAGCTAAAGTAAAATGGAACACCTTTCTTCTGAACTGATGCAATAGTAATAGAGTGCTTCGACCTGGGACTGCAGCATGGGGAAGAAAGATGCTGTTTCTGACCATAATGGAGACCTCCCCTATGTTGACTCCTGTGCACCTTCCGAACATTCCTGTGTCTTTACATTTCAACCTAGAGCCATCTTAGAGTCAACAAAATGGAAATTAGAAGTATGGTCTTTCCCATGTGAACTACTCACCAGTAGAACACAGATTCAGCTAACACATAGATTCTAATTTCTTTTTTTCCTCGTGCCAAACAGCAGGAATGAGGACTTCTCCCCTCCATCTTCTACACTTTGCTTAGCAAGCCTGAAGACTCTTAACAAATGCTAAAATTTAGGTTACTCCTTTCCATACGTATGTATTTTTTGGCTCCACACATCCCCAGATTACATGTTTTTGTATGCATATGCCCAGGTTCAGGTAAAGAAGGAGAGTCGCTTCAACAGTCATATCAGCAATTCCAGCTTTGTGCCCACTGCTTCAAGTGGGAACTCTGGGTCTAAAACATATCAGACAGATCAGCTTCCAACCCAGACCTTCCTCCTGGTTAGAAAAGATCTCAAAGACCATCTATAGTAATATTTCAACAAGGGACATAATTTTTATACTACAAATTTAAACAGAGAAAAAAGTTTTCAGACATAGACTCTGTATATTCATTAAATAAATAATAATAATAAAACAGAAAATGATTTACTTATGAGAGACCCTAAGACTGACAATGTATTGAAGCAAATCCATGTTAAGAGGACCCCAATACTCAGTTCTCTGTGCATAAAGTGCAATAAGATGTTCCACAGACATGGACGTAGAATTCTCTTCCTGTAGATTCCTGCCCTATATTTTCAACATATGTTTCTCAAAGTCTGAAAGTATCCCCTGTGTGTCCAGGTTTTTACCCCCTCATTACAAGGAATGGCATGTGTTGCTTAAAGCAGTGTTTGTGCCAGTTGTCCTGCTAGGACACATATGCTGTCAGACCAGCTGGCTGTTGGCAAACAGCAGAGGTAAATGTCAAGCTCTTGCCTGTCCCCCTACTATGAGGGCAGCACAGAATTATTTTCCTGTGAACGGCATTATATAACTGTAGTCCACACATTGAGTTTTGTTAAGATAATTTACAATAGTGCAGAAGTTAAACAGCAGTAAGGGGGCCAGTCACATATAAAGAAAAAAAGTGATCTGCACTTAATTTCTCATGAAAAGTTTAAACTTCATGTTTTCCATTAAGTTTTCCCAACTCAATCCAAGTGGTGTTGTGCAGGAACTGATGGACAGCCTTCAGAGCGAACGTGTTTTCCCCTCCATCTATAAAAATGTATTTATTTCCTACTAATGAGAAATGAAGGGCCAACATCATCAGATGGTGGAAAGCTGTGTTGCTCCATTCAACTAAAAAGAAATCAATTTGTACCAGATTTATATCTGGCACTCGTTAGTTCTGGTCTACTTATATGCCTCTAGGGTTGAAAGAAAAAGAAATCCTCCTACGTGATTTTGTCAGAACTGTCTTGTTAGGGATCAGTTTGACCTCCTCCTCCCCCACTGTTCATATTTTGGGTTTTTTTTTCAGCCAAATCAGGGCTATCAGCAACGTGAGAGGATGACGGCACAGTGGGGGACTCGTGCTCTGACATTCTGGGGGTCGTGCACAGCTGTGGGTTGAGCGAGGACAGACATTACTGCAGGATTCTTTGTGGTTCAGAAATCTTGGGGAAAAAGTATGTTGAAAGTGTTTTTATTGTAGGAAAAATGAGAGACGAACATTCTTGGGCTACACGAGACAATTCAGAATAAACGCGGCTGTTGAGCAACTAGCGACACTGCCTGAAAAGTGCTTTCGCAGGGGAACAAAAGCAATGCTGTTTTATCTTAACTGCTGATTAGAGTCTGTAAGTGCCGTATCTACAAAATTATGCACATTTTAAACAAAAAATCTGCAAGATGTCACAGGCAAGAAAAACAAGTCACAGGGTACAATGCAAAGCTTTTCTCCGGGGCATTGATGTTTAATCAGTCTGCTGCTACTGTCCCCCTCTCACAGTGAGCGCAGTGTCAACCAAGTTGTGGGCTTATTGCATGATGCCAAGCAGCTGCCATAAGACAGCTGTTTAACACTTTACTGTGCTCAGCTGAGCCATGAGAAATATCCCATCTGCAGTAAACAGAAGGTTATTTAACTGATACTGCCTCCCAATGAAAGAGAGGTTGATTGTGAGATAACTCACCGTACAAAACATCCCCCCCCCCCCCCCAAATATGAAGAAACATATGCCAAAGACCAGACATAAAAAATGAGAAGAGAATGCCATAGGGAGGATAATCAATGATCATGAAATACTGTTAAAGAAGGTCACTCTGTGGAAAGGATTTAGTATTGCCAAAAATCAGTAATAGTTACACAGCAGATAAGGAGACAAAAAGAAACTCTGGATAGAGCTTCAGTAAGTATTTAATGGGTTAATGGTTGGATTAGATGATCTTAGCGGTCTTTTCCAACCTTAATGACTCTACGATTCTAAATGATGATGAAAAATCTGTACTTCCCATTCATCACTGATTATGTGAAAGAACATTTTGATTCAGCAAATTATAGAGAACCAACCCTCCAGCTTTCATAGAGAATCAAAAAAAAAGGAGGAGGTTACATGACCTTGATGATGGAATCATAGAGTGGCCTGGGTTGAAAATAACCTCAAGGATCATCTTGCTTCAATCCCCCTACCTGATAACATCTGATTTTCCATCAGTACACATAAAATAAAAATAAACAACATGTAATTTTTCAAGATATGCAAGGCTGTTTCTGAACAGTTGACCATTACATTATGACCACTACTCATCCCTGGAATGAACAGTTTTCAAATATACAGAGAACGTTTTTTGATTTTTTTTTCATTTTTAAAGCTGCAGATTCATATCAGTGCGTACAAAGGACTTCAGATCTACATTGCCAAACTTGAACTTGTTCTTACAGTTTGAGTCTGAGCTTCTACCCAAACTACAACCTTCTCCTTGCTAATCATATCACTGACCCTCAATGAGCTACCTTCTCCTTTACTCGTGTCCAGTTTCTCTATTCACGATATGATTATCTTTTAAATTATTTTTACATCCTTAGAAAAATAATCTTTAATATTTTCCCACCAAATCAATTAGATCATGGCACCTGGCCACAGAATGTCCACTGGGACAGGTAACTACGCAGTAGCATCTAATTTTGCAACTGTTTGGTCTCATTCACAAAATAACAGTGAACCTAAATTTTAGGTTATTCCACAGACAAATCTTGAACCTTAGCCGAAAGGTAATCCTAGCCCACGTACTGCTTGGTCCAAACTGTGAAGTAGTGATCAGATCCAAAACCTTCCAGGTGGCATTTCTTTGTATGTATAACGTTTCTCTATTGAAGAAGTAAGGCAACACTAAGAAGTTTGATTCTCTTTCATTTTAGGGCCCGTTAAGGTTCTTTAACTCGCATTTGTTATGGGACAGTGAATCACAGTCCTGAAGTTCTATTATGGATTGCTAAGAGAATAAGTAGCTAATGCTGTTTTTTTTTTCCTCTGGGAAAAGGTCATTTTTTTAATTCAAGATCTACATGAGCCAAGATTGTACAAGGGTTGCTCCAAAAGTAATGCCTTTTGTTTTATTCTGTTGGTCCATGATATCAGAGGCAGAAGTTGGTGGTATGGCAGTAGAGGCTGAACCTTCCCACTGGTACCCTGTTATGTTTTTTTTGCCATGTGACAGATGACAGCAGAGCGGCAGTCTGACAAAATGGTTTCTAACATGGAAGCGCATCTGATGTAAAGATGTGTCACTGCATTCTTCCGCATAGAAAAAAATAGCACCCACTGATCTTCATCGACTCTCACTGAACATTTATGGATGCCAAATAATGGATGCGAGCACAGTGAGGTAGTGAGTGGTGTGTTATAGCAGTAGTAATAGTTACAACATTGGGTCACCTCCACTAGTGCAGATTATTTATGAGTACAGCATGCAGGCTATTGTTCATTGCTGGCAAAAAACACACAGCTGATGGTGATGACTTATGTTGAAAAATAAGGTTTTGTAGCTGAGAATTTTCCTTATCAAATAGTGTTATTGTGCTCTTTCTACCTGTTGTAGATTCCACAAAAATAAATAGGAGGCATTACTTTCAGAGCAACCCACAGATATGACACGATCCAGAAAGAAGTGTAAAGCTAATGCAGTAATTAGAGTGCATCAGCAGAACATCTATTAAGTGTGTCTGTATAACATGCTTCCCTAAGGAGCGTCTTCAAGATTGAAAGCCTGATTAGTCTTTGCTCAATCTGACATGGAGCTGGGGTGCTTGAAATTGCTTTTTGATATGAATAGAGGCTGTGATACAGTGTTGTAGCAAAGGCATTTGGGAAGTGTCAGAAGAATGTCACCTCACAGGAATTCCAGGTTATTTTTTCCACTTCTGCAGTGTAAAGAGCAAAAGACAAAAGTTTCTTTCAGAAGTTGGATCAGGTTGTAACATTTCCACAATGCAGGACTAAGCGTGAAATGTCATTCACTCAAACCATCGTCATCAAAATGTCTCTAATTACATACCTGGCTAATTACATTACTGAATACTTCTTAAGTAGTGATTTTAAAATTACAACACTCAGCTCAGAACTGATTCCTTATTTTTAGGTAATTCTTCCTATCAGCTTGAACCAACAGTGCTTAATCAGATATAAGTTTCCACATGGAATTGCTGATTATAGTCCAAAAACTGCAAAGCACCACAGAAGAGAGAATCAGAGAGGAAGGGAAATAAAGGAATGGGATCACTTCATTCTATACTTAGGTAGGAATAATTAGTGCAGTTATTTTATATGATATCCTAAGGATATACTGAATCTTTATGTCCTTTGTGCAGTATTAAGAAAGGACACTGCAGATCTTAATTGAAAGCAACCCAGTAGTTTCATAACTCCCCTCCAGCATTTCTGCTGCTGAACTGGACTTTCCCATAGAGCAAGGAAATTCTGCACAACATATTTTCATTGGTGAGTGTAGAAGATAAGGTTAACACCATGTCATTATCTTCTGCCTCTTAAATAGTTTCTTTGGCTATAATAGCGTGAAGAAGCCAACCATAGCTCTGGAAACTTAGCGAACTGCAGTACCCTGTAGCCACATGCAGCCCATGAATGAGCACAGAGCACAAATGACTTTGGATAGATATGACCTGAGGGAGCTTGATTCAGTGGAAATATAAACATAGGTTGCTCTGAAAGTAATGCTCTCTATGTATTTCTGCGGAAACTACAACAGCGTTATACTGCTCTTTGTATATATTTGATAAAGCAAATTCTCAGCTACAAAACACTATTTTTCAACATTGTCACTACCTTCAGCTGTGCATTTTTACCAGTGATAAACAAGCGTGCCATACTTGTAAAAATCTGCATGGCTGTCCAGAATATGGCTCGTCTTCCATGTCACTGTTCCCTTCCCACTGCTGAAATGCACAAGCCATCACCTCACTGTGCTCGTATCCTCTGTTTGGTCTCCATAAACATTCAGCAAGAGTTGATGAACAACAGTGGGTACCATTTTTTCCATATGGAGGAATTCAGTTCCACGCTTTTGCTTCATGCACACTTCTGCATCAGATGCCATTTGGTCAGACTGCCCCTCTGTTGCATGGCAACAAAATGTAATGGGATACTGGTGGGAAGGTTCAGCCTCTACTGCTGTAACACCAATATCTGCCTCCGATGTTGTGGGCCAACATAATAAAACAGGAGGCATTACTTTTGGAGCAGGCCTTGTGTATACACACATACACACTGCCCATTCTTGGTCTGACTCACTAGATACCTAAATAGACATCCCATTGCTCTGTAGTTGGATGTTTTGTTTTCTCTTCTACGCACAACTTCGAACAGCAGCCACATGCGGTCAACTCAGTACTCCTCAAGTACACGTGTCCAAGTGGGTTTGGCTTGGAAAGGCATTTAAAGCACAACAAATATGGAATTCTCCTGTCCAACGCTTCTGAAGCATTTTTCAGACATTTAAGCTGATACCTGAGATAAATTCTCTGGTATTGTCTTGCCAAAGGTTTAAGATAATGGATACAGAAAAAATATTTAAGGAATACAACTTCATTTCTTGCCAAAATTCTTGGCAATATTTATGCTTATTAATAGTTTTGTTCTCTTACATTGAGCAACCCCTAAGTGCTTCCATTTGGGTCAATGAACACCATTATTTCATGTGAATATTTCTGTTCAGTGTATCTATTAAGAGAGTCTTGATCTAAGTCTAAACCTGGAAACAGAAAAGGTAGGTGGCGATTTCCACCCATTACTGGTATTTGTGTTCGAAGATAACCAAGAAGGCTGTACTAAGTAAGGGCCAGATGTTTTTACGGCAGCTGTTGCACAAACTCTAAACAGAGATTTTATAGTCCAGAAAACTCCACAGGTTAAAACTTCTATGTGGATGCCCCTTCCCTGGAAGCACTGAAGGCCAGGCTGGATGGGGCTATGAGCAACCTGGTCTAGTGGGAGATGCCCCTCCCTAATACAGCGGGGTTGGAACTAGATGATCTTAAAGGTCCCTTCCAAACCATTCTGCAAGTCTATGAAAACACAAACACATGAAGGAAGACATGAGGACTGAATTTGCACTGATACAAAAAGCACAACAAATATTGTAATGTCGTCAGTTCCATTTATGCCTCTAAGTGTGGGAAAATTTTCTTATCGATTCTTTTTGATGAAAGAGAGAAGAAACTGAATCATATCAACCAAAATATGAGCATACTAACTGAAAAAAAGATGGAAAATCTAGAAAAGATCATTTTTAAAGTGAAATAATATTTCTAAAAATCAATGCCTTCACAATAAAAATGAAGCGTAAGAGAATTTGAATTACTTTGTTTAGAGTCAGACATTTTCTTCAACTGAAAATAATTCTTTCTTTTCATTTTTGCTAGACTGACGAGAGGTGGAAGTAAAATGAATTACCAAAGAAATTGATTTTTTTTTTTCATTCCAGTCAGCAGACAAAAAAAATTAAATCATGCATTCATCCATTTCTAGTATGCTTATTGTCGACAACGCAACGGTAGAATTTGGAGGACAGTAGCGAAAAGAAGAGTTGGTCTCTTGCGACATGAGTAGGTTACAAGACGAGCTGGAAACTGGAAGTTGAAGAAAGATAAGGTTTTGGATGTTTGGATTTTAGTATAGAGCTTTTACTGTGTTCAAACAATAAGTAACACAAGGGAAAGTGTTGAGTGATATACAGGATAGGTTGACAGCTGGACAGCAAAATCTGAGAATACTGCCAAGCTCAGTGTCATAACAGATTAACAGGTCGAAAAAGCTGGAGCTGGGGAATGAACGTCTTTAAATTGCCTTTTCAGACAGGAAGATATTATTTGATATAGACAGCAAGTGGAGCTTGCACCTGAGTTACTCTACTATGTGGCCAGCTCCCTCATGTAGAAAATACTAAATGTTGTGAATTGAAACACTATTTTTTTCCCCTCACTTATTCCTGTGTTGCTGTTAAAAAAAGGAAAAAGTAAGTACCGTGGTGTTAGGCTTGGTTGGTTCATAAGGCGTTCGGTTTCAAACAGCTTTTCAAAGTAGTTCTTTTTTGCCAGAGGGCAGAAGAAAACAAAATGATACTTCCAGGACTGTTTGTATCGTACTTGAAGCGTACTGTGTAATCTGTCTATTATTTCCTATTGGTATAGGAAATAAGGTCACACCTATCAGGCACAAATCCTACCTTAGACATGAGTTTTACCTCACGTATTTCAGCTGTTCACTGTTAAACATTTTTCTATTATATTATAGTGTTTAAAATACATGTTCACCTAGATAATGCATTTATTTTTGCTATAGTAAGCATATACACTGATCTTTACTGCAGTAGTAGCCAACAGGACATTTCGCATCCATGCTGTGTCATGCAGGGTTCTGCACAGGAGAAGAATGAAGTTCAGGTAATAGAGCATATATGAAATATTATATATAAAAATGTGTATATATATTTCTATAGAGAAATACAGAATTATATACACATTAAGAAGGAAGCTGGTTTTTTATTCCCAGGATGACACTGACTGTAACACTTAGAAAAAGCATTCTTTGTTAGTTTGTTTTTAATTCCACTTTCCTCTTTTTTTGACAGATTTCTCATAAATTTTCTATGTATTTTACTTCTCCAAATATTCACACACTTTCGATATCAGAAGTATGTCAAAGTACTACAACCCTCATGCTATGTTCATTGCCTGTTTCCATGAAAAAATATATAACATAAGTATAAAAGAAAAATACATCTTCTCCAAAGAACACATAAAAAGCGAGCCAAGAGAGAGATAGACTCGCTCGATAAATGACTCTATACATATATTTTAGTATTTGCAGGAAGATGGATCCCAGCCCATTAAAACTAAAATTTGCACGAAGATAGGCACTCTGATGTATCATCTGTCAAGGTAAGGGTACTAAGAACCACTAGCTGATGGATATGATGGATTTTCACTTTCTTACTTCTAGAAGAAAGTGTGGAGCTGAACAGCTGGTAACATTTGCTAAAAGATTACGGTGCTGAGATTCTGATTTAAATTTGACTTCTTGGCCATAAACACATGAACAACACATGAGATGTTCCTATTCCTCAGCATATTTTCTCTTGAGAAAAATTCCTTCAACTTCTCTTTATATAAAAGCTGTATAGGATTAAAGAGCAAAGTGGTATCCAACTGGAAAAAAAGAAATCTTCTATTTCCTGTAAAAGGAAGTCATGCAAGAAGCACAACGCTCTCTTTAGGGCAGCTGCTACCACCTTCTGTAAGACTGTTGAAACACAAGTAAGTGAGCAGAAAGGTTAAAAAAGAAAAAGAAAAAGCTCTGGCAATGTTTTAAGTCTGAATTGTCCCCTTTAGGCTTAAAGCTCCAAAAACCTTTCCTTGTACATGTGACAGATTAACCAAGTCAAAATATCTCTGACTACTTTACCGTGCGATGCAGCTTGGAAATATTTTAGCAATGATGTGAAACTAGCCCATATGCTGCCATAAATACTGTTAGCACCTCTCATATGTGCAAGTAAAGAGAGTAGACTGCAGTATTTGCAGTCTCTGACCAATCAGTAAACTACTAGATGATTTGATAAATTTAAGAGGCAGACATTTGATCACTAAAACTAGACCAAGACCACTACATGTGTTTAATTAAAGGAATAAATAAAGACATGATGTTCTCCAAGCGCTGCCATCAGAAGGTGGCTATGAAGCAGCCATTCAGAGGTGAAAATCTGAACCAGAATGCAGCAAATGATCAAAACACGCACAAGGGAGATACTTCTGTATTTTTCCGTGAGGAATCTTTGGAAATTAGATGTGAACATATAACATTGAAAATTCAAAACAAAATTCTGCATTATAACTGTTCTGCAACGTGGCCTTAGGTTGAGTATTAGGAAATATTTCTTCTCAGAAAGAGCGGTCAGGCACTGGCAAAGGCTGCCCAGGGTGTGATGAGGTCACCTTCCCTGGAGGTGTTCAAGAACTGTGGGGATGTGGCGCTAAGGGCCATGGTCAGTGGGCATGGTGGGATGGGACTTGATGATCTTACTGGTCTTTTCCAACCTTAGCGATTCAGTGATTCTATAGAAATGCTATAAGTGATCACACAGCATCCCTACGCTGTCAATGAGAGCTTTGAATTATAAGAAATAACCGCAGTGAAGGGCTGATTTCAGAAAGCATTCAGAATCTGTTGATGGGATGGTGCAATTTAAGCTACCTGGCTGAGTAAAAGCAGGTAAAGGTCAGAGAAGGACAGAAAAATGTCATATCAGATATGGGACCTGTAAATCCAGGTCTAGAAGAGTATTTTGATTCATAGAAGTCTAGAAAGCATTCTTCATGATTAAAAAAATAAGAAGGATTTATTTAGTTTATCTGATAAAGGATTATGATTAAGTCACTTACTAATCTCTAAATACAAACTTGGAGAGAAGACTTTTGCAAACAGAAATCTCTTTAATCTAGCTGAGAGAAGCATAGCATAAGTTAATGGACAAAGCCATTTAAATCATTTTGAAAATAGAACACATTTTTAAACCACAGGGGTTCTGTGCAATAAATTACTAAAGCATGGTATTGACTCCCCATTGTTTTAAGTCTCTTTGTTGGGACACTAATCTAGAGGAGCCCTAACGTGGCCAGAAGCGCTCAGGGAAAGCAAGTATTGTGAACTATATCAAAGATCAGACTAGATGACTGTAATGGTTTCTTCTGAGATTGTAATCTGTAAATCTTCAATATTAGGCCATGGTTTATGCACTTCTGTAGCTGGTGTAATAAGTTGCATTGCCCTGTGGGGAAAATTCAAACAGATAGTTCTGTTGTTTTCTTTCCCTTTTTGCTTTGTGGCACTTTCTCATCTAGCTGGCTTGCTTGTGCCTTCTGAAAAAGAGCAATGGTATCCTTCAGCATTTCACAAACACACTGCATACGTTCCTGGGGCTTCATCTTACGCACTACAGCTCACTGACTCTTAGTTGATATTTTCTGTCCTTCATTCTCACATGCACCTCATTTATTTATTTTCTCCCCCTGATATTTTTGAGAGAGTCACCGGAAGACTTCCTAAATACTCAGATGGACCTTATCGTCGTACTTTGCGTCACGCAGGCATTCATTGCTGGCAGCTGAAGTTGTGGGTGCTGTTTTAAAAGTCAGCCTCAAGTGGGAGCAATCCGTGTGGGCATATCTGAGGATGTTGCCACGAAGAAAGATATTGACAATCAGATCCATTTATTGAGCAGCAGGCAAGAAGTTAACAGGCCTTGCTTATTGTGAATCACTTGGTTAGGAGGAGTGGGAAAACTTGATTAACTATCTCCTGTACCTGCAGCTATATCTCCTTGCATTATGATTTCTGAAATCCTACAGGCAGAGTAACACCAAGCTGGTAATGATAGCTTTCCTTGCAAAATGCTCCCCATTTGCTAGCTATGTTCCCTCTGCAGAACTGTGGGCAAACATTTCCTGGTGATTAAAAGAGTGGAGAGGTGTGATAGTCTAATCTGTTGTTGATAATTTTTTGTTTGGTAAGAAAAATCGATAGGCTATTTACATAGAACAAAACATATGTAGATATTCAGCCATGAGGGGTGTTTCTGCTAGTAAATGGAATTGGGGATAAGTGATTTTTTAAATGGATAATGCAGGAAATGGCAGTTATTTTAGCAAACACCTGCTGGTTGGGATCCACTCTCTCTAACAGAGTGAAGACTTTGTTGTTAAAAATACACACATTAGGATCCTCACTGCTTGAAATCACCTCGGACATAATGGCCCACTTTGTAAGAGCAGGAAACATGAAACAAATTGACCAATCCAGTACAAATAACCACACTGAAAATTATTGAAAGCCTGTTTACCAAATGACACTTCCTGTAGTTAAATACAGTGGTCTTTGGTCTCTGCATACCTAGACTCCATGCACCTGTGACTTCAGCTCAGCATGACTCCTTGGAAACTATGAAATTAACAGATAACTTGGAGGAAAAACCATTAAAACAGAAGCATCAACAGAATTTTTGTTCTATAAAGATAAAGAAGTCTTAACAGTATGACTCATCCTCCTTAACTTTAACCATCCAATAGGTAGGTGTTGAATCCCGGTTAGTCACCCCTTTTTTCTGTCACTTGTGGAGGAAGATGCATCCTGCTTGCTTTGAAGAGCTACTTTGGGAATCACTCTTTAGAAAGATTTCCCTCTCTCTGTCATTGCTGCTGGAGGACACCCGGAGGATTAGCTATGGGGAAGCTACATCTTCCAGTCTAAATTTAGACAAGAAGTCTCATCCTAAGGCCCACTCTGTGCTGAAACCAAGGACGTACGGTTCAATCTGTTCCTTGGGAAGAAAAGGATATGTTGGTTTGTGTGCACAAACAAGTTTCAATTATAGTGACTAAACAGAAGAGAAAGGAAGGAGCGCCAAAGGCAAAGTAAAACTCAGTTAAGTGCAAGTCCTCAAGAATCACAGTTCCCTCTTCAGCCTATAGTAAAGATAAGAACTTGATCCTAATCTCAGTGAACTGAGATGAGATGTAAAAGGTGTCCAAGGAGGCAATCCAACAAATACACTGTCATAGCGTTGCTGGGGATTCGTTAAATTAAATTCTCAGCAGACAAAGTACAATAAAGTAGTGAAAAAAAATTGGATTGGCATTTCACTTTTTAACAGCTCTGTGGTTCATAATGATTTACTGCAGAGTTTGTATTGATTTACAATTATTAAGCATTTATGTAATTTGTGCATAAAGCAATAGGGGAGTACTGAAAATATTTATTAAATATGAGAAACTTGGTAGCACTCATGCATTAATCACAAAGTTGATCATCTACAATGCATACACTAATAAACCATTAGTGAATATTTAACCTGTGACAATACAACGAGCTGATAGATTACTTCCTTCAGAAACGGAAAGACCTCATGGGAACTTAGAATTATTTTAACCCTGTGATATATCACAAGCCCAGAGAAAGGAGCAATTTTTACCCTGTGATTTTCTTTTTCAGTGTCTGAGTTCCTTCAGATGAGAGTTCTAGTTTTGCTTCTTGTTGACATTAGGAATCCAGGGTTTTGCAAAATTCTGCAGAATTGCAAGAGTGAGTCAGATACTCTACTGCATAACGGAATGAGGTGCCCTTCTCTGATTTACATCCATGATAAGACCTATGTATAAGAACAACTGCGTGACAGAAGCCCAAAGGGGCTAAGACTGCTCAGCTTTTAGAGGCGTCGGAGAGAACTATGAAGGGTCAGCTCAGCAGTCACGTAAGTGTCCCAATTAATCAGAGATTAAATGAGCATTTGTTCAGCAAACCACACAGAGGACTGGGCATGGCTCTCTCACCAGCCAAGCTAGCTTCTTGCTAGGAAGAGCTCTAGGATAAGGAACATGTTTTGTGCTCACTCTCACCCTTGAAAGGGTGAAGAGATGCTGGAACCCTTTAGGGGCCTCCCAGTTAATTTCATTCCTGCCTCAACTCCTTTTTATTCTCATTCCACTGATTGTTTCCTTTCAGGAAGGACATCTGTGGGAAGTTTATCAGCTTCTTGGAAGGACACACCAATGAAACCAAGCCCAAACCTAGCAAACTTTTCCAAATGAAATGAGCTATAAAGAGCTGCAGACAAATTTTGGCTTCATTCACATAAATGGGAGTTTTGCTGTCAGTCTGGTTTCAGGCAAAGTCTTCCAACTCTGACTGATGTACATGTTACAAGAATTTTAAAAAAGCACTTTATTTAAGTTAGGAGTAGGAAAATAAAGAAATGGGCTATTAAAACCATAGTCAGTACTGGTGGACTATATAACAGAAACCAACAGTAGTAGCGAAGTGATGCTACCAGGAGAAAATGGCTAAGAAACGTTAGGTTTTATAGATATGTAGACTCACTACACAGAACTCAGACTTATCGTTTCCTCTGGTAATTATAACATCACAGCAGATACTCAGGACAACTACGATGTGTTTATTAGAAGGAAATCAGAGTGAAATGCAAAAGCTTCACTTAAACTATTGTAGTTAAAGGTCTTCTAAGACTTCCACAACACTCCCAGCCCCCACTCCCTCCCACAACACACTCTCACCCCTTATTAGATTGGCTGCAAAAAATCATTATGTACTAAACATTTCTTCTGCAAACTTTCGATCTGTGGACTTTTCATATTTTTTTTAGTTTAGCTCATGTGCTATTTACAAATGAGAATTGACTGCTGATGTAAACAGGTATTGCAGGGAGTTATTCTATTGCATGGAATGATTGCTTTTGTTATTCCTCACAACCACCCCAGTGAAAGCTGCCAAGCTATTCTGCTTACTCACAGAAATGACTCTTCACTACGGTTTTTATTTCCCAGCCACAATATTGATACACAATACATCCACTTCTTAGGAGGTGTTCATGGCATGCACTCTAACAGTCCATCTGTTACTAACACCCTGTGATGCATAACTTGTTGACTTGTTGTGTGGCTCAGGGGTAAGAATGGTTAATTATTTGGTTTGAACCATGCCTATCATTTGCTTACCAAAGTAAGCAAGCAGGAAGGGGAGGAAGGAGAAGGTGCTGTTGAAATATGTATTTTAATATCATTAATTGATGCCATATCAGTACATGTAATAATAACATAGTCAAGCATAGCTGTAGAATAAATAGACTGTTAGTAAAGGTCTGGTTTCAAAGTGCTTAAAATAAGAAACTGTAGCAGAATGCCCTTATGAAGACCCTGCTTATAGATGTCATATATGGCCGAGTCTGTCTCAGTATACACATATCCACTAATAATGGCTCCCAAACATTTTCCACTCCATGTTTGTATCCGTAGTTCCTTTACTGTCTCACTTTGACATTCACAGATTTACTCCTGCAGTTGTTCAGTGTAAAGACATCAAGGGGTCCCATTAAAGAATAAAGGCTTCCTACACTTCATTTTAATCAGTAAGTACAAATGAGAAGCTACAAAATATTCTCTCAGCTCCTAGAAGGACTACTTTTCTGTCTCATACTGGCAGTGAGCGATGATAAGAAAAGACCTTATAGGTACATCCAATGACTTTCTCTATGGTGGATTTTAAAATAGGAAACAAAAGCAAATCCAATTCATGCTTCAATATGGTAACTACTAGATACAAATACTGCTTGTTGTAATGCTAAAATATGATGGAAAGTACAGCAGTAATAGCAGAGCAGCACAATCCTAGCCTGCAGCAAATGAAAACAAGCCCAAAGGCAGCAGCCATGGATGCAGAAACAAAAGAAGAAAAACTGCTTACCTTCAGACGACCTCCAGTAGGCAGAGATCTCCAGCAAGATACCTTCACCTCCACTACCAACCCTTGAACGAGGTCCACCCCTTCTGGTCACTCAGGTGGATTTCATGCACCTGAGCTCCCCTGGGTTGGCCTTGCCTTCATGCCAGGTGCTCAGTCACTGCTTCAGGCCATGACTTAGCATTTCTGCTACTCCTGCCCTGCGTGTTTTAATGTGTTCCAGGTGGAAGTTCTATAGACTCAATGGTTCACCAGTATCTAGAGGTAGCGCAAAGCCAGCAAAGGTTCAAGAATTACCTCAGTCCTTCCTTTATATTGCTGGCAGAAGATGCAGCTAGCTATTCCCTAAACCTCCTTCCAGCCTTTCTCTGCTGAATTCACGTAACATGTCAAATAAATGATTTTTTGTCTTTGATTACAGCAGTAAAAATAAATAAATAAATAAAAAGCAATGAAAAAGCAACAACCGAAAAACTTACACCACAGTTACATGACACAGCCAGCTCCCTGCAAAAGTTATAAGCACTAGGGAGCCAAAGCTGTTACTCCAGTCACAAGCAAGCTCTCTTTACAGCACTTCATTGTTACATTGCTATTTCAAGACCCTTGCAGTAGGAAAGTAAGGAAGGGCTTGGCAGCAATCAGCTTCATTGGCCAATAGGCAAAGAGACAATAACATTATCGTGCCTGGACTCTGCAGAAGTTCTCTTTGTCAACAAAGAACAACGTTTTTCCATTCTGTTGACATTTTCCACTTCTTTCCATCTGGCAATAGTATATAACAATTAAAACAGGAAGTGGAGATGAGGCTCTGAAAGTTTAAGATGTGGTTATTGTCTTCTTAAGAAAGCATAAGCAAGAATATCTACAACTCTAAGCGTATTCAGGTACTTAAAATCTTACTAAAGCAATTCAGAATTAGGCATCTAAGTGCTTCTCAAAAACTTACAGATTCTTTTAATGCACAGGTGCTGCCATTTCTGCTCCTTTTAAATTTCTAAGACAACAAGGAACATCTGTGTAAGTGGCTTTATTCTCAGCACCTCCAATTAGGGGTTGTTCTAATTAGAGTCAATGAGAGGTGTGGGCTTTTATTTCCCGTAGAAAAAGCATTATGAAGTGAAATAAGGTGTTTGATTGCAGCCTTCTTACTTGATTCAGCATGCCATAGGCACAGAGTATTGAGGATATGAATGCACCTTTGGAAGAGCGGAGAATCAGGAAAGAAGGGGGAGTTGATCCTTTGTGCTGAGAGCAGTGCCACAGCTGTTCAGTTGTCCTGGGTGTTCAACAGGGCAAAAGGGAATGTGCAATGAGCATGTGCCAACCACAGCTTCCTAAAGCATGCAGTTCAGAGACTCTCCCTATATTTGCATAGTAAGTAGCAATAAGTCTTATTAGTGATATTGTCAATAAAAAAGGATGTTCAAGGTCGAGGTTCATCACACACTGCTGAATGCCACAGTGCTGCCACAGGGACCAGAGAGGTGCGGGGTCTACTCCAAAAGCTGCCAGGGTGTAGGCCTGGGCATCAGTTCTGGGTGTCCCTACTGGGGTAGGGCTGGGCCAGGGGGACCCTGAGGTACCTCCAGCCTCAGCCAGGCTGTGGTTGTGATTTCAGCATCTCCTGTCCAACACTCAGAAATTCCCTTTCTCGTGCTGCTACTGAACTTGGCTGGCTCCAGAACACGTTGCGTGGCTATTTTTAATCTTTTTGTATTGAATGACAGTTTATTTTTTAAAAAGCCGTATATATCACAAATAAAATGACAAAGAGGCGATTTAAGTCAACAGGGAAATTCGGAGGTTGAACATTCCTAGTGAAGGTTAACTATAGGGTCTAACTGAATAGAAAATTGCTCACCTCTGCTTTCTCATCCCTATTAACCATCAAATAGGCCTGCAGCTACATATTTAACTGAGCTATGAGTAGAAAACAGAGGTTGTTCGCGTCAAAGATTAGCCCATGTTGCAGCTCCAGCAACTCCCTGCAACAATATAGTCAGCAGAGCATAAAAGTATGTTTTACTCCTCTAAGTGCGTTCAAGTACTATGGAAACAGCACAACAATACACCACTTCTAACAAGACAGTAGAATAATTTTTCATCAAGATTCATTTACCCGCAGCTATAAGATCCCACGTATTCCACGGTAAAATGGGTCCCTCCATAAGATTATTTATTCCCTTAACAGAATATGGAATCCTTTAGGAAGCAGTCCCTATTCACCCATCTGAGTGGTTCCAACAGATCGCTAGTTGTGAGATTTTTGATTAACTTTATGAAATACAGCATGACTGTTTAGAATCAGCAGTGAAGCTTGGGAACAGATCTGACTTGTGTTACGCTCTGCACAGTGCCACTAATTTAAGTCATCACTAGTACCTGAAGTTAAGATTTGGCATTAGGATTACAGAATCATTAAGGTTGAAAAAGACCTTCAAGGTCATCTAGTACAAACATCCATCTACCACCAATATTGCCCACTAAACCATGTCCCTAAGTACAAAAGCTACCCTTTCCTTATACACCTCCTGGCATGGTGAGACCACCACCTCCCTAGGCAGCCAGTTTTAATGCATTACCACCACTCTTTTGGAGGAGATATTCTTCCTAATATCCAACCTGAACCTCCTCTGGCAAAACTTGAGGCCATTCCCTCTCGTCCTATCATTAGCAGAAGAGCTCACATGATCAAACCTCATTCAGAATAAGTAATTCCAATTACTGATTCTTTATGGCTTTGAGATGCTTTCTAATTATCTGGGGAAAAAAAATAAGGATAAAATTGCTGGTTCTCATGGAAAATACAGAACAAAGTTATTTAGTGAGCCACCGTAAAGCATCCAAAAGTTCAGCAAGCATTAGGCAGATAAGCACAAAGAACTTTTTCAAGGTAATTTTAAAAAGGGGACATACTTCGGAAGTTATAACAACATTACCTCACGGTCCAGCTGTTTGCATTGTACTTTCAGCTTCTTTGAAACGATGCCAAAATAAAGTGAATTTGAATATTATCTGCAGAGGAGTTCTCTGTGGAATAATCACCAGAATGCTTTTCATTATAATACAATTATATCATCAGCTTCTAATGATCAGAATGCTGAGCAGCTGATTATTTTCATAATGCAATTACTTCATAACAAACATTTTAGAATAGTCGGCTGCATGCAAAGAGTTCTCTGGAAGTACCTCATTTGTCTAATCACTCATGTGATGGGAACGCCTCTCCCCTACCCCTTTCCAAATGCTCACCTGCTTTCACTTTGCTTCAGCGCTAACTTGGTCACAACAACAGCACACACTCGGGAGGAAGATGGGTTATCTGAATATACAGACTGACTCTAATGGGCAGATTTTCAACGTGAGGCAAATGCAATTATTCACAGGTATTTGCCCTTGCCATTTTTAATGCCTGCAAACCCCAAGGTGTGCATATGAATTAGGTGTTTGAGCATGAGTTTTATTAGCCTATAAATGCAGGTAGCTGATGTGATGCTGTGTTGTATGCACACCCAAACACTTGACATGTCTTGTGGGTATTTTTATATACAGAGATTTCCAAATAGCCGCTTTATACCCTCAGGTCCGCTCTCTCAATATCAATCTCTAAGGCTTTTGCTAATAACCGCTGTATTTCATGTTTATTTTAAAATAACGGTGATGCTATTGGAACTAACCACAGAAGGAAATATAAAAGGCTGCAGTTGTTGATTGTTCAGCAAGATCATTTATACGTAGTTGCTGGGATAAAACTAATTAGCACTTCTAGATACTTTCAGAGGAGGAACTCAACCCCTATTTGCGAAGATATTCTTACATTTAATCCATCCATTTTATCAGAGTCACTGACATTAACCTGTTTCACTATTGAGACCACTTTTATTTTTTTTAAAGGTGCTTTGCTGAATTTCACAAGTCTTAAATGAAAGGGCCAAGAATAGGGCTGCATGTCCAGATCCTAATCCCTCTCCCAGACAGGTAAACACGTTACCTCCAGGGATCGATAACTCAAGGTGAGGAGTTACAAAAGCAAAGCTTTCAGGAAAGTCTATTGAAACAAAGGCATAATAGACGTGATATTTACTTGAAATGGGATCTGAATTAAATGCATATGGAAGAAAGAGACTTATGAGATTAACATAACGTATATTGTAAAAATTATAGTGGTAATAACAACGCTATTGGATGTAAGACTCCCGTTGTAAAAGCCCGTGTCATTTTGGGTGGATAATTTACTCGTTTTAATTTCTTTATACTGGAAGTATGCAAATTATCAGCCTTACTCAAGAGGATTTCTTCAGAATTTGAAAGGAGGATACATTTGTAAAAGTGCAACTACTTCAGATTAAAATCTAATTGCAGCTACAAGAATCTACTCTGCCTAACACTGTGGAATACCACATTGGTCCAAGTCACATATTTCATACCTGGGTTTCTCTACAGCTGTTAGCACCTCTGCATTTTAACGGTGTCGGGTAAGTGATGAAAAGGAAGCTTAGGCTGTACTTCTAAATAGAATGTTATCTTTAGCATTTTCTCTGCCAGAAATAAATAAATAAACAAAAGCCATTGATAAACACTCCTGCCTGTGCTTTATTCTAAGAATTATGGATCTCACTTAGGAAAAAATGATTCGTTTTGGAGCAGTTTCCCCCTTCTCTCTGAACATCTTGAGAAACTGCTTCTCAATATCTAGTATAGATATCCCCTGCATCCCACACAATCTCCTTCAACATGTGACACGTGGTCCTGCCCAGTGGGGGACATCACACCGGGAGCATAAAAACAAATCAACAGCATGTTTTGTCTGCCGCTCAGATTCCGATCCAGTGCATTAAGCTGGTCGAACTGGCTCTTTACACATGTCCACTTATAGATTTGGAGAACATCTGTAAAAGGGTTTATTTGAAGCCAATGTAATAGGGAAAAAAAAAATGGCAAAACACTTGAGAAGAAATGAAACAGTACAAACTGGGTTCAGAGGGAGCTTTTGTCTGGGCTGTGGTATATGTACATCCTCCTGGGGTGGATTCATATGGGTTATGAGAGCACATGAGAGCATTTTAGGGAACTCTAACTGAAGCTGGGGTTGCTCATTTCTGTGGCAGTGGGGTTGGAACTAGGTCTTTGAGGTTCCTTCCAGCTGAAGTCATTCTATGATCAGCTGTGGAAGGTGGAAGATACAATCCTCAGTGCATCCACTGCTGGGTTTCAGATGGGCATCAAGAGCTCTGAAGATGGAAAACACATCCTGGTGAATCACTGCAAGCACTTTCTTATACCTTGAGCCAGGCTGCCTCTGACGGAGCAGCAGGCAAGATGCCACCTTTTTCCTCCATATATTGGCAAGCAGATTTGGTAAAAATAGAGCTAAGTTCTTACGGATTCTCCTTCTTGGGGTTCTCCTTCTCAACTGCTCTTATTCATAGCAGCTCTGGGCGGCTGTTAGTTGAACGCCTTCCCATTTTCTTTAGCGCTTTAAATCAAGCCATTTTTCGTTAGTCATTTTTACACTGTTTTTTAAATGCGTCGTCACCAAAGCTTTGGCTGAATTTGTAACACAAAACTTGCATTTGTGACAGGTGAAGACCTTAGATGATTATTCTGAAAATATTTTGATACAAATGACCTATCTTTTTAATAGTTAGCAGAGCAAACTTTTCTTAACATTTAAAGGAAAAAAAAAAGCCAAGTATTTTAGACCTTCCCAAAATAGCATGGGAAATATTTTGAGGCAACATGGTAACATCACGTTCTACACAACTGGCCAACACACAGTAATAGAAAGTGTCCATATCCTTCTCTTGGTGCTGTATGTGGATGCTGCTTAATGAAGTATGCCAGCGCTTGTGTGCAAAGGAAACAACACCCTGCACAAATCTTCCTCTTTTCACTCAACTGGACTTTTGCCACTGATTTCAAAGGCAGCATGTTATCCTGTAATTAGAGAAAGCCCAGCAAAACCAGAAAAATAGGTCAGCATGTTCAAAACAACTACGATTTGATGCTTCTGGCCAGTGGTTAATTTAGATTAATTTAATTTAGCTTGTTTTAATAATTGTATAACTTTTATCCGGATGTCCATGCCAGATGGCTCAACCAGGCTAAGAACTGGAAAGATGCTGTAATTGTGCAGTGCAATAACATTTATTTACTACAAGTATGACTGTCTCTGATAGTCATCAGAGCTTTGCAATAGTGTGCTTTGCAGGAAATCATTTCAATGAGTTTCCTTTTTATTCCACACAATCTCTTTCCTCTCTGAAATTATTTGAGTAAATTTGAGTAAATTTGTTTTTTAAACACAGTTTTCCCTTTCCTGTGACTTGTGACAAGTCTGTCAGGTTGCCCAGCTCCAGGTTGTGCCTCCACAGCACTGCACATCATCATAGAGTCACAGAATGGCTTGGGTTGGAAGGGACCTCAATAATCATCCAGTTCCAACCCCCTGCCATGTGTAGGGTTGCCAAGCACCAAATCAGACACTAGGTCAGGTTGCCCTATGCAACGTAGCCTTGAAGACCTCCAGGGATGGGGCATCCACAACATCTCTGGGCAGCCTGTTCAGCTCCATTCCAGGGTTAATTTGGTGTCAGGCTCCATTCTGCCAGTTGTAATCATTGCCTGGATTATTTTTACGCTTCAGGAATTGTCTCCTAACACCTAGGTTAAGGGATTAATACATCCTCATGTTACTAATTGTCATATGAGGAGGCATATTCGGCCTCTAAGATCTTACACAAAATCTTTCATTTTTAGAGATGGAAAATCAAGAACTTGCTGTTTCTGTTAGAGAAAGCTCTACTGTTATATTTCTTTTGTCTTGTTTCAGCTTATTTAATTCACAATCACACATGGTAGGAAGAAGTTATTTTAGCCTTTGATGCAAAATTAGTGACTTCTAATGACCTTCTTCTCAGACCTGCAAGTATGAACCCCATTTGCTCACATGCACTCTAGAATTCATGCCAAAACTCTCCCATGATTTTTGAGAGACTGAGCAAGAAGCTGTGAATGCCCCATCCCTGGAGGTCCTCAAGGTCAGGCTGAAGAAAGCCCTGGGCAGCCTGATCTTGCTGGGGGAAGCCAGCCCATAGCAGGGAGGTTGGGACTGGATGATCTTCGAGGTCCCTTCCAACCCAAGCTGTTCTATGATTCTTTGATGTAAGAAAGATTAAAATGATAATGAACTGTATCATTTTGGAGGGAAACATCTGAATTTTGGATCGACTTTGGTGCATTTGAGTCAATTTCTCTTCTTACCTATTTTGCTGCAACTACTACACCGCAGATCATCTGCCCTGGCAGTTTGCTAACCCACCTGGCTGTGCTCAGGCAGAGGAAGGACTGACATATGCCGAAAGCATGGTTGTGCAAACTGCTGATAGTGCTGGTCTGGAAGAAAGCCTCATACCCATTCTTTGTATGCAAGGTAGACAGATAGTCTACTCCTGCTCTCAAACAGATCACAAGCAATACACTTGACAGCTTCAGTTGGAGCGGGACCAGCAGCCCAGCGGTCCGAGCAAAATGCTTATTCAAGCTGAGTACGGAAAATATGGATTTTCCAGAAAAATCAAGCACTGCTACCTCCTTGCTATCCAAATGGAGAAAGAGATCATAATAAATACATATCTATGAGTATGTTAATGAATGTACTTGCAAAACTTTTGCTTAAATAAAGTACATCCGTTAATATTCATTTATTTGAGGCATTTGATGCTTTCATTCAAATCCATGTTGTTTTAGCAGAGATCCAATCAAATACCTTTATCAAACACGTCACTTCTAGATGCGCTGAATTATTAGTCAGCTAACTGATAATTTCTATGAAGCTTTTTGGTAATGGGAACAGTTTTCATTGCAAAATGGAACCGAATACCCTCTTCAGTAGAGCTGAAATCAACTGATTTGAGAATTCGTTAGCATGGGCCAAAACCTACTTCCACTGAAATCAGATGAGTGGGAAATAACTATGCATGATCAGGGCCCCGCAGTCTAATTACAATTAATCAGTTATCCAGTGTATTTGGCTGCTCTTTTTCTGTTACAAATGATTGCAAATCATACTGATTTTCTTGCATAGCTATTTCTTGTTTGCAATTGTTTGATGACTAATTTAAGCAAGCACGTTTCATCTGAAGATATGTTCATGCAGTATTTATTTAGATTTAAGAGGGTTTTTTTGCTTCTTCTGTATGAGACCAGCTAGTCTCCTTCTTTTGATAAGATGTCTGGAAATTTCAAAGGAGGGATGATTCAAAAAGTAATGATCATAATTTATTGGGCATACTCACCTTGTTGTGTTTGTTGACCAAGCAAAATGTATATGGGTTTTTATTTTGCTTTCCCTGTCACAAAATTGTCTCTTAAAAGCCATGGGAAAAAGAAAGATTAGGGAAAAGGAGGAAGACAACAACAAAAAATAACGATGTGACCTTTTTTTCTAATTGAAAAACCAATTCTACTAAGTGCTGGTCAAAATAAAAAAATATCCCTTTTCAAGAAACAATAGTTTTGTAAATATATATCTATCTATATCTAATAGGAGGTTAATGAATTAGGAATGAAAAATAACATATGATAGTGTACATGTAAATATATAGATGCACAACAGCTGTTCGTTGGGCAAACACCTGATTATACAGGATTCACTGATAAAAAGGGACACAGGCTTGGCTGAGTTGAGCAACCATTCAAATTCTAAATGAATGTCTGTGAATGCTCATTTTACAGCAGTTAAGCAGCTCTAGACTCACTCTCTTGGGAACAGTTAAATTAGGACACGATCCAATGCCCATTTAGTGTCAATGGAAAAATTTCCCTTGGCGTGAATTGACTTGGGTCAAGAAAGAAAACAATGAAATGTAAAACTGCTGCATCAGTTGTATAGGAGGCAACTTCTAGGTCAAGTCAAGCCAGTCCATAGATGGGCTCTTGTTGTATATGCATAAGCCCCAGTTTGATAAACACAGCTCTGAATAGCTATTGAAGCCGGAGGTATGGCATCCTGACATTTAGTGGAGGACTATTGAAAAACCTTTGGGCCTCACATTTTTACAGGTCTAAATTCTACACTTGACCTGCATCTAGTGTAGCACACCATTTCATATTTCAGCTTCATTCTTGGCATTCACAGTTCTAATTTAAATATTTTAGGAAAATAATAATAATAAAAAAAAACTTTCCAAACGTGTCCTATCAGATACTTAGTTTAATTTGTCTTAATTGTAAGATGGTTATCTTGCTTCTTTAAGTGATCTGCGTATCTCAGACTTCTGTCATACTGAATGTTTAGTGTTACCTCTCAGTTACCTGATAGTGCACCTGCTTCTAATTATATGCAGATTCAAATGACAATGTTTATGTGATTTCCAGTGCTTCCTTTCTGACCTAAAGCTCTAGTTTAAAACAGTTGAATCAATTAATCATATATATCTCAAAGTACCCTAGCTTAGGCATTGTGGCTGAAAACAAGGGAAACTGAGGCCTCATACTTCTGAGTTAGGCCATTACCAGGGATGACTGCAAGAATATTTTAGTGATTCTGAATCACAGTGGCATTTTCTTTTTGATAATTCCCAATCTCGCAGGTAACTGTACCAGTAGAATTTTGAAAAGCAGTTTAAAAGACAGTAACATAAAAAAACTAATTCTGTGATTTAGAATCATAGCATCATTAAGGTTGGAAAAAACCTCTAAAATCACAAAGTCCAACCCCAACCTATCCCCGCCATACCCAACGATGATGTCTCTCAGTGCCACATCTCCATGGTTCTTGAACATCTCCAGGGACGGTGACTCCATCACCTCCCTGGGCAGCCTGTTCCAATGTGTCACCACTCTACTGGAGAATAATTTTTTTCCTAACATCCAACCTGAAATTTACAGTCATCTAAAATGTGATTTTAAGCATCTAAATAATCTCACTGAGCATATCAGAGTCTTTGAATGTAGGACCATTAGGATCATTACGAATTGTGATGTCATTACATTACAATGACCATAGAAAACATTCAGCTACTGATACAAATAATATTTTTCAAAAGAATTCATTGCATGGATAATTCAATAAGCAAGAACAGGTAGAATTCAACAAAATATTTTTTTTTTGCAGAAAAGTGTTGATGTGGCAAGGTGATATGAATTACACGGGTTAGTGGGCATGGTGGGGATGGGCTGATGGTTGGACTTGATGATCTTAGTGGTCTTTTCCAGCCTTAATAATTCTATTATTCTACAAAATACATTTATTTTTTCTTATTATGTGTCTCATTTTAATAGCTAAGTATTTTCTGCATGTTGGTGGCATGTATATACTAGAGCAGGTCACAATGTGTGTTTGCACAGGGCATTTAGTCACTCTGCATTAATTATTACTGCTGTTACTTTCAGAGCAGAGGTACATCAATCCTAAAAATACCTCCTCGTCCTCTCCTACTGCCAGGTGTCTTCATCTGCATGCTGCCAGATCTGCAGGCATGCTGCCAGGATGCTATGTCATGCCAGAAAGCTCTGCATTCCCACCAGCCGTCTCGATCTTGACAAGAAGAGATTAACGGATGCTTCAAGTCCCCTTTTGATTTACATAAACCATTTTGAAGTGACATGATTAAAGATGGCAGCGCAGCAGAAACTGTATAAGATTGTGTTACAAAACAGCTCTGCAGTATCCTACAGTAATAATTAAAACACACTCTTGGCAATAGCATATGCAGAGTGGCAAAATGCAGCCATTCCTGGTGCAGAATAACTTTACTAACAAACCAAAACTATCATATGCTGTGCTTGTTTTGGCATCATTTGTTTATATTTTATTTATTAGCTGACACAGAAAGATAATTGGTTGTCTCAGCTATCCTAGACGTGAGATGGTACTTCCCCTGTAACATTCAAATCACATACAAAGACATGCACAGACTTATGCTGTGAGAATGTCTGGCTTCAATGGAGAAATAAATGTTTGTTTCATTATACAGTGGCTTCCAGCTTTTAACGCTGGTTGGTAAAAACACTTGCAAGCCTCTGGGAGTGAGCTTTGGGTTGAGTGATTCCTAAATGATACTCTCCACATCTGCCCTTCCATTACATTCTTTGTCCATCCTGTCCACTAATTGCTGAGAGTAACTGATGCTTTGGAGCTATTTATTACCATTTTCAGCGGAACACAATTGACCTTGTGTTTGTAGAATGCTTCTTTTGACCTGTCTGTTTCAAAGAAAGAAAGCAACAAACTCCCAATCAGTTGATAATGGTGAAACAGAGGGGGAAATGTAGTGGTAATGATGAAATGGATATAAGAATACTTCAGCTGCATTTTAATTCAGTTGTGGTGTGGTTTGCATCTAATAAAATTCCTCTCAGGAAATTTTCTAAGCTGACCGCTTCAAAATAAATCATGTCATGATTCACTGTACATCACACAGTGAGTTTTCATAATCGTAGTGCGTGAGATAAAGTAAAATCACAGTGAGGCATGCAACCAGCAGACAACTGCAAACCATGATCCCACTGAAAATGGGCAGAGAAATTAAATTAACGTTCCACTTTAAGAAGAATCAGTGAGGATGTCATTGCATTTGTTCAGAATAGGAAATGGCATTCAGCATTTCAGTATTCAGCTCCTAGAATGGCCTCCCACTGGAGGTGACTTTGCTAACAAATAGACATCGATTCCTCTCCAGTTGTGGCTTTCTGTTTTGATTCATTCCCATTTCTTCATTACTGAGTATTGTGATACCATAAAAGCAGATCTTTAGGGTAAAATATTTGTTGCTGAGCACCTGCCATCCACATCGTATATGTTTAAGGTGTTTTTATGCTGGAGTGGCATTGATCCTCCAAACATAATGTCCAGCAGCTATTTCATGGCTAATATAAGAACTAATATGTTCTAAATGGAGTTGAGTTACTTCCAAATCAAGTGGTTATCCAAACTAAATATTCAACCTCTTCGGGCCTGACTTGAGACCCAAAATAGGAGAAGTGGATATCATCCATGAATTATGAAACATCTCTTCATGGGGCAATGCTTAAATTATGTACAAAATACACTTCTGGCTCTGTAAACTGTGGGTGAGTTCCACACTGGCAATCTGAGAAGACATGAGTTCTAATGCTGTTTTTTACACCGTAAGATGATTTGCATTAAAACCACTTCAAAGAAGAAAAAGCTTTAAAATGCTTCTTCAGTTAAGATCTTCTTTCTTCCTAGATTTAATGCTGTTTTATTTACTTTTTAGGTAGGGATCCACCTATAGAATGGTATTAGATACCTTATACAGGCTCTTTTGAAACTATTTTTGCCTATTGTATACAGCATGTTATGAGGCTTAAGGAAACTTTTAAAGAAAAAAAAAATCAACAGCCATTGCCAATATTTTCAACCGTATGGTCCTAATTTCCCCAGATTCAGAGATCAAAACACACAGAGAGAGAATGCTGAAATAGCTTACTAATTTATAAATTTCATAACAGCATATACAAGATGGAAAACAGACCCTTACCCACTAGTGGTATGAGTGCAAGCAACGCAAATAAACAGAACATGAATACATATTTTCCTAGTGAAATTGCATAGGCTAATGGAAGTTAGGAAGATATAGGTCCTTCTTTCCTCATCCCATTTGTCCCTACCCACGTGTCAGCCCTCATCTCACTAGGAATGATTCAGTTCTGTTTGTTGCAAATGAAGAGACATCCTTGCCTCCTTACTTGAACTGATTGCAACTAAGGCTAATTGATTGCTGGCACACCGGTTTTCTTCACATTAAAATCAGACTTTTTTCCACTCAGACACCATGGAAAATACACACACAGGCCTGTGGGAGTACAGTCACACTCTAGAAAAAGAAATGAAAACAACATCATAGTTATTTATAGGGAACTTCTTGATGAGTCTGGAGTCATGAGTTGGACTGACTCAGTTTCTTATCATAGAATTTTTTCACATCTTTGCTTAAGCTTCTACTTTCCATGTCCAGTTATTGACATCTCTGACAGATGGCAAAGATGTTTGATTTGCCCGTGCATACTTTACTCTATTAGCAGATGATGGGAGAAGGAAGATTCCCTTGTGGACTGAGAGGACAGTTTTTCAAAGTAGGAAATCAGTGCTGGGGGAAGGGACCTATCCTGCAAGGACGTTAGGAGCAAGCAGTGTTAGTCTTCAGTGTCATCTGTCTCACTTAACAGGTTTAAGATTTGCCTATACAGAGAGCTCTCTTGTTCTAGTGACATATTTGTGTGCTGCAATTAAACATAGTGGTAGTACTCATAAAGCTTTGGGATCTGTACTTGTAATTGAGCATGACCTAAGTTTGTCCATGTTTTTATCGGGGGAGATGCATTTCTGCTCCGATAATAGCTTTGGTAGATACCCCTGACAACCCCTTTCAAAAGGAGGACATCATCCTTCCAATCTTCTTTAGGTTCCTTCTTTGTACTCCTTTCAAGGTAACAACTGCAAAAGATGCACAAGGGAAAATCAACATCCTTTGTCATTTATTGTTACTCATTTTACTTGTATTTAGGTTTAATTCCCATCTTTTTAGCTTTATTTCAAACTGCTTTCTCAGAGTAGTTCCAGAAAATAAAGCATGGGAATTCAGGAGAGCTGTAATTTTGCAAGTGAAGCATCTGGTCTTCTGGTAGTAAGCACTGCTAACACTATATGAAATAGAGACGGAAGACTAATTAACACTTCCCTGAATTCTGAGAAGAAACCACAGAACCACAAGAGGATTAGCTACTACATGCCTAGTTGGCCGAAAGGCATTTATTCCCAGATGAATTTTAACAGCAATGTCAGCTAGTGTCCAGGGAATATGTAGCATTTCCATAGCAGCCAGTGGCAGGAGGCAGAAGAATTTAGAAGGCAAACAGAATGGAAAACACAAAGCTGCAGAAAATACTCTTATGCAGCAAGACAGTCTGATCTGCACAAATGACTTCATAACACAAAAATTGTCCCATGAGAAAATCAGAGGGGATACAAAATGACGGAAGAAAAATCTACATGTCTTTGCATGTACATTAGCTCACACTCCTAATTTTCTTGGAATATATATTCATTTACTGTTTTCCAAAGTATGGATAAAATGTTAGAATCGTCATAAAATCATAGAATCATTAAGGTTGGAAAAGACCCCTAAGGTCATCTAGTCCAACTGTCCATCTAGCACCAATATTGCCCACTAAACCATCTTCCTTAGTACCACAAACCAGAATGGTTCCCTGAGTCACCTCTGCTATGGTGTTCAATTTGACCACCCCTATTGTTGTATCAGCGTGACTCTCTAATGCAGATTTCCTCTTGCTGTGGAAGATGCTCATGGCATTTCTGATACTTTGCAAAATAATCCCGATGTCAAGACTGTCCCAGAACGAGCAGCTGGAAAGAATGATCTTGTTACCTTGCGGTGAGTTTTTATACTTAAATAATTCTTCACAGGAAAAGACAAATCTTGAAGAATATAAGAAACCACTATAACTTCCAGCACTTTAGTGTCGCAATCTGTAGTATTATGTACTCCTAGAGACTCTTAATCATTTCACATAATTGGCCCTATACCCATTCTGCTCCAAGTGGTTGTACACGACTCAGTTCTCATTAAAAACAAATTCTTTTTTTTGTCACAAGCCTCTTAACACTTAAACTTTGAATTGAGGAAATATTCCAATGCAACCAGCACCGAACCCCTTTTTTTAACCAAGCCTTTCTTTTCACTAATTCTCCTTTGCATTTTCTTTCGTGATGGTTATACTTCTCAAGAGAACAGATCGGTGAATGCTTGGCTGCCACTAGCTCTGACTGTGTTTCAGGCAGCAATGGTTAGCATGAGGAACTTCATTCGGCACAGAAAATAAATAAATTCCCACATGCATTTCAGTGCCTGCCAGAAATCATCTTTCTATTTACAACGGAATGACCTGAATTACCTTTTTATGTATATATATGAACTGAGACTCTGCAGGTAATCAAAAGACCATTGCACAATTTTAGATGAGGATCTCTGAAGTAGAGTGGCAAGAAGTCCAGAATTTTGATTAGTGGAAAATTCGGGTTTCAAAATATATCTTCCAGTCTGATGCAACACAGAACTAATATTTTGCAAATGTGTTTTCAGTTACAGATACAAAACAAGCCCTCTCCTCCCCTACAATATACTGACAGTCTTGCATCTAGAGCTCCACACCAAGCTGCAGAATGACTGGAATCAAACTCGTGGTTTGCTCAAATCATAGCATAGAATCATAGAATGGCTTGTGTTGAAAGCAACCCCAAAGATCACCTAGTTTCAACCCCCTGCCATGGGCAGGGTTGCCAACCACTATATCAAGCACTAGACCAGGCTGCCCAGGACCCAATCAAACTACTTTTTTTGTGTGCATTCTGGTCTCCATTTACCCTGAATGAGTATCATTTTGGACTTCTGCCAGCATAGCAGCATGTCCTCCTTTGGAAACCACCCAGCAAAACACAATAACAACTCACAGCCCCTGTACTTCCATGAAATATGCCCATTATGACACTATATGGTATACTTTTTACCTTTTTTTTCTCCATCATTTCATTATTGCAGAATCACTCCCATCATCAGCCATTGGTGGTCTGCATCACAACTTCTTAGAGCCTTCCACTCTTGCTTATCAATTGAGAAAACCCACCAGATGTGTTGTTTCACAGCTTAAGTCTCTAAGTCACGGGAGTTACAGTGCATATTGAAAGTTATTATTTTTTTTTACTTTAATTTGGAGGAAAGTCATAGATGGGGTAGAGAAGAAAGGATAAATCTACGTTCTGGGAAAAAATAGCAGCTCTCATGGTTTCCATCAATATGTTCAGGAAGGAAGGCCTTAAGACATGAACATTTAAACAAACAAGTTGAAAAACTTAAGGACAGTGGGAGCTCTGAAAATAGTTGCCAGCTTTCCAAGAAAGCCTCCTTTGTTTGTTTGGATTGTTTTTGTACAGTAAGGAGAGAGAAAGCATTTGAAGCAAGGGCCCCCTAACCACATGGGATGAGGTGGGAGACTGCGCTTTCATGTCGGTTACATGCAGAGAAATAATTATTTAAAAATTTTAATGAGGAAGCTGTTCGAAAATAAACAGGGGGCAGAAAAACAAAGAGTATCAACATCCTAAATGGAAAGCCTCTGAAATGTGAAGCTCTAGGGCAAGAGTAAACAAGCAAAAAAAGGTCACTGCTAGATATTTGCTTACCATAGAAGTTCAGCAGGAGGAGGTTGCCCAGATCTCTTCTTATTCATGCCTTCCATACTCTTGCAGATGCCCAACTACATCCACAAATCTAAAAGCCCTTCTCTTCTGGTTCCTGAGCACTGTGCTTTATAATCTGTGATTTTTCTCCCTCCATACTCATGCAACAGCCAAAAACTCACATAGAACCTCATAGCTTGCATGTTGGTGTGTCTTCCTAAGTTAAATGCTGGAAGAATAAGAGTGAAAATATATTGCACATTGTTTTCTTTCTGCCCATATTTCATTCTTTGTTTCATTTATTGAATTTACTGAATCACTGCATCTTGCATCCAGTTCTCCTTTAAGATTTATGACTATGAGAAAGCCCTCATATTAACCTCAATTGCCATTTCTCAGTGCAGATTTTGGAAAACTATTCTTTGCTTTCTGGCTTTCCTGGGCCCTAACTTGCTATCAGTAGTTCTGTGCTAGGTTGCCTTCTTACCTTCAGTGCTCTCAGACATAGGGTTTGAACTTTGCACAGTCCTCTGCGGAGCCAGGAATTGGACTCAATGATCCTTGAGGTCCCATTCAACCCAGGGGATTCTACGATCCTATGATTTACAGCAGTTTCTGAAAGTCTGTGCAAAAACTTAATCCAACAAACATTCAGCAAAGGCATTTTTGTTGGAGAAATAGCCAACCACGAAACTGATCCTTCACATCTTACGTAGCTTATGAAAATCTCTGCATTTTATTTGGAAGCTGAGCAAAATGGGCCAAAGTCCACTGCAAGATTTCATTAACTTTGAAGGAGTGACACCACTCCTTTGGTGTGCTATTTGCTATTTAGCCATGGACTCCACTGTCAAATACTAGCATTCTTTCTAGAATAACAACTATTCGTGTTAAGAATTCACATCACCACTTAATAACTAATTGTGCTTTAATTGGCTGTTATAAATTCATTTGTCCTTTTATCTGCAGTAATAATTCTGTGGAGTTGTTACTACTGTCTGCAAGTACAAGAAGCGAGTTTGACTTCAGTGCAAAGATGTTGCAGCAGTGTTGCTGTCACAACTGAAGTGACTGGAGAAGTAGTTTTGTAGTGGTAGTGGGAGGATGGAGAATAAAACCACGACACACAGCCTTCCAGCATTTCACAGCATGATTATCTCACACCAGAGAACAAAGGTGTAGACCAGTCAACCTGAATGGTGACTGCAGTCTACACAAACATCTGTTCCTGTAAATGAAAATGAAATGAAAGTGAAGAAAGAAAGAGCAAAGGAGTGAAAAGGTGCTGCCTGTAAAACAGACAAGGTAAGCTAACTGGCAGGTCAGGCAATCTGCCACGCATAACTGAACTCTCAGGCCAAGCCATAAATTCGAGATGGTTTATTGCAGCGCGATCCTGAAGCACAACACAAATGTGTCAGGTCATGCTTTATAATAAAGGTGCGTAATAATTTTTGGGTGTGGAGCCACAGCATGCCGGAATTAAAGCAAAGAGCTCTTCAGATGGCAGTCCTGGAAGATATGCTTTGTGCTTAGAGTCCAGTCCCTTGGCACGGGTGCCTGGCACAAGATGCATAAGCCCTGCAAAATTTCACATCCCTTCTGTCACTCTCCCACCTCACAAGACAAACTCCTCTGCCAAATGCCCTACAACAAACACAAATACGTGCTCAAAATGCTAAAAGCCACAAAGCTGTATGGAGGCACATAAAAATAAATATTTTTAGCTCTAATACATAGCTTTATATATATAATCTGTGAAATATATTCTTTACTACTTTTCTACTAAGTTTTCCACTGGAAAATGCATGCAATGAACATAGCAGCACGTCCCAGGCTGTGCGAACACCAGCCACTGACTTCTGTACGAGCTAGTTGGCGGCAGATTTGATCCAGGTCAGCAGTTAGAGCTAGAACATCCAACAGAATTACACAATTTGGCACGCTCTTTCCTTTTCCAGTCTCCTGCATATTCAATGTACCTCACTCCTAGCAACACAAAAGCACAGGCTTTGGGGGGAGATTTAGCTTTAACTTTGGATTTTCTATATCCTGCTCTGAAATAACCTCACCTCTTTTCACCATATCTCACATGTTTCTTTGAAAGAGGTCTTAAGCTCCTTTTGAATGGTGCAAGTTTTTCTTGCATGCACCCAACCAACCTGAGAGGCAGATGTTACCTTACTCTGTTTGCAAGGAGGCAAATGCCCACGGCATTTTCCTATTCTTTCCCAGTTGTTTCTCCTGAACTTGGATAACCTTGGGTTGAGTCACTTGCTCCTCTCCCTCTTTGCCATTTCTAACTTGCTTCCTGCATTTATTATTATTATTACTATATAATAATTTGAAATTGCATTCTGAAAGGGCTGAAAGCACTGAGATTTTATGACATCCCCAAGTACTTCTGCTACCGCTTCTTGTAAAATGAAAAGGAAGTGAAAATAAATTCTACTCTAATGTCTTCAAAAGACACCCCGGGGATCCTGAGGGAATAAATAGATCTAAATGCCAGAGGAAGTCAAAGAAAGAATGAAACTCCATCCTGCTACAGGATATATCTTTCTTGCAACAAACAGCAGTGAAAAAGTTCTCAGTTGTTTGTGCATCTCTGCGTATTGGGGTAGGGAATGCTGCTGTTATATTCCATTTCACTGGATTTATTTGTTGTTTCTAATTTCCTCTTGAAATGAGAGGGTCCATCTGACACTGTGAAGGATTTGGAGAGTTTGTTGGCTGCCAACAACATCCCATGAGCTATGTAGCTTCTGCCTGCAGCCCCCCAGCCACCTTCCAGGCACCCAAATAAACAGCACTCCCCATGTTCACACCTGAAAGCATGGAGAGCTTTTTCTATTGGCAGTGCAAGAGCAGAGCACTTATGCCTGAACACTGCAGAATCACAAGATAACAGGAAAAAAACAAACACATAGAAGTATAAATAAACCAGCAGCAAGGAATCTTTGTCCCCTCACAATAAGACACTGAAGCACTGGAGAGTGTCCAGAGAAGGGTTACAAAGCTTTGAATGGTCTGGAGGAAAAGTCTTATGAGGAGTGCAGAGGGAACTGGGATAATCCAGTCCAGGGAAGAAAGGGATCAGGGGAGACATTATGGCTTCCTGCAAGTCCCTGAAAGGAAGTTGGGGTGAGGGGGATATCAGTCTCCTCTCCCAAGTAACAGCAATAAGACAAGAGGCAATGGCTTCAAGTTGCACCAGGGGAGTCTCAGGTTTGACATTAGGAAAAATTTATTCTCTAAAAGAGTGGTAATGCAGTGGGACAGGCGGCCCAGGGAAGTGGCAGAGTAACCATCCCTGGAGGTGTTTGAGAACTATGGAGATATGGCACTGAGGGACATGGTCAATGGGTGTGGTGGGATGGACTGATGAATGGACTTGATAATGTTAGATTTTTTTTCCAACCTCAATGATTCTATGATTTCATGAATCCTTGTCTAATGCTAATCTATCGATGCATTCTCTTGAAGAAAGCAAGAGATATCAGACAGTCCAAATCCAGTATTTCTGAGTAATCTTGGTCTCTGCCACTGGATGTCTCCAGCCTTGTGGTCCCACCTTGTAAAACCTTGACTCTGCATTCCAAAGAGGAAGAAGATCCTTAGACCAAAAAAAAATTAAATAGTTTAAAAGATTCTCACAAGCATGCAAAAAGTTTGGATTAATGGACAAAATATCAATTCAATATAGAGGAGATTTTGGGGTAAAACTACGTTCATCAGGTGAAACTTAGAATCTATGGGCATAATTCTGATTCAGTCTTATTCCACCTGTATTTCTGTTCAATTCTGCTTTACATCTCTGGGAATCCATTTTCAAATGTCCCCACTAATTATAACTGACTCTATTTTTGGACACCAACTGCCTTTTACAGGGCTGTGAATATCTGCAGGCTTCACTGATTTCAACCAAATTTGTTGGCACTGAGTACCTTGGGTAACTGGCAGCCTTGGATGTGGCTCATGGCATCCAGAACGAAGAGATTTTTTCTAGATTACTACAGATTTAATGATTCAGTCAAGGAAACATAAGCAATGTTGTTATAGAGCAGGAAAAAGAATCCAGCATCCAAGATCCCTGCTTTAATCTCAGAGAAGTGTTTTTATGAAGTATTTCTAGCAACGTAGCCCATTTTTCATTATATTTAAAGGAGAGACAGCATATTTTCATTCCAAGAAGTGAAACTTTTCAAATGAAAAAAGCAGCCATGAATGCATGTTATTCTCTTCCCCAAATTCCCTTCATTTAAAGGGAGCCTTACATAACCTAACACTCCTATACTACTGATATCAGACTTCATTCTTCAATAATTACTGGATGCGCACAGTCATTAAGCATTAGTTTTTTTCCATCTCTCTGAAGGATTGAAATCCCCACATCGAGCACAAGCAGTGTCTCTGCCTCTGACTCATTTAAACTCAAAGCATTTTGCACTCAGAGCAAGTGCAGTAATTTAAACAAAGTGCTTTCTCCCAGCAAAAAATCTCAGAGTCGCTAGTAACAACAGACTCAGAAATGCATACTGTCTCAAGCACTTGTGATGGCAGTGTCTTGCATTAGGATCCTGTGGTCAGTCACATCTGCCTGCATTCACTCTCCAATTTATCCTTACTTCGCCTCCCCATAGGCAACATCAACTGCGGGTTGCCCACCAGCAGCTGAAAGCTGCTCATCTCCATCAAAGCCTCCACCCCACTTAACCTCTGTGTGTGTTCAGAGCGCTAGAGAATGGGAAGCAATGACTCACAGTGAGAAAAATTGGTTTTGGGGAGGTTGTGCAAATGAATTTGAGTTTAAATTGATTTATTTGTGGTTTTCCTTCTTTACATTGTGTCAAGCTTTCTTCAGGTGAAATGCATCATTTCTGTCAGTTTTCTTCAGGCCAGATTTAGCTACTCCCATTCCCATTACAACATATGTTTTGTGACTGATTTTAGAGGATCAGCTTCCAGAATAAAGCACTTTCCGGGTCAAGAAAACGGGCAGAAAGACACCTGCACATGCTCACTCACTGAAGCCCTTCATCAATTCATCAGTAGACAGAAAGCCTCAGGGACTTTACCATAAGCCTCAGTGCCGTCTCTGCCAGCTGCAGATTTTCCAACCTTAAACAGATTTGTAGCAATCAGCAGTTCCCAGTTTCCAGAGGGAAACAGCTACGTGTTCCTGGATCATTGCTGATTTTTTTTTATCTGAAAGCTCTCCACTCAAAAAACCCCAGGGCAAAACCCCATGCAATTGAAGAACTGCCTCTTTCAGGCTCCCTAGAGCATGCCCAGTGTCCATCAGCCCCTTATCATGGCTGCCCAGCATGGTGCACCTGCTTTGAAAAGCAAGATCAAAAGTAAAACATACAAATTTAAAAGGGGAGATAGATTATCTTTGACAGATGGACCATTCCTCCCCAAAAAACAACACTTCATAGTGTTAATACAAGAGAAGCTTATATATCCTAAAAGCTTTCTTACATATTCTAAAAGCTTTCAGACTTGGTTTGTATTTTTTTTTTTCCCTTGTGGATATAACATCTTCATTGAAACGCTATTGGTTTAAAAGCGTCTCTAAAACAAAACAAGTTCTAAAAACAAAACAAAAAGCACGCCCTTTGAAATTAATGGCTTTTGTTTAGATATTTGCAGAATAACTCCCAAATGATTACAAAAGAGCACGTTTAGTTCTTATTTTGCATTACCCTTCTTCTGGGCGAAGCGTTTAATGGGAGTACTGTAATTATTCTGCCCATTTGCCCCGCTAAAGTTGTTGGGACTGATCTAGTTCCTATCATTTTACTGGCTCTCAGTGTGTCCATTTGTTTTACATGTCTAATGCTGAAAGCAATGAATATTATATTAAACTCAGTGCTGTGATACGTTCTCTGAGTCAGTGGTGAGACATTATTGTATCAAATTGTAATATAATGCTATACTGCTTTCGCCTAATTTTGTTTTACCTTCAGAAGGGTAAATGCTCTTATTTCCTCAATTTTTTTCAAATACAGCAGGCTCCAGAAATGTGTTTTCTGAGCAGTGCTGACATAAGTCCATTGCCTCATACCAGAACTACAAGGCAAATCAGATTTCTGCCCCAAGAAAGTGTCTACAAGAAATACATAGTAAATGAAGGCAATGACTATATATATATATATTCCTAAATCAGCTTCATCGCCATGCTTTGATATGAGCATAATTAATTGTAACATCATGTAAGAGCAGGACAAATACAGAGGAGAAATTATTCCAAATATCTATGCAAATAGAAGATCGACCAGTTTGTTGCCGAGGTTTTGTTCAAGAACATTCAGGTGAATGCACTGATATTTTCACAATGAGGGCAGAAAACAAAAGGTTCCCAGTTACTGTAAGCATGCCAGGATAGTCTCAATGGGGCTGCTCTCACAAACATTTTGGAAAGCTCTCTTTTCAAATAAATCACTATGCTAGTGGATTGCATCCTGTTGTGGCCGCGTCTCAACCCTGCATGTGATTAGATTTAGAGAATCAGTGAAAACAGTTTGGGGACATGCAGAAACTGGGCCCTTTCTGCACCGTGAGATGGTCAAAGGGAGAGCAAACTGAGAATTATTACATACAGAAGCATAGAAGGGCTTAGAGCAGAAGGGATCTTTATTAATATAGACATATGCCACACAAAAATGCTAGTAATCCTAAATAGATAGTTCACAGATAACATGCTGTGCCTTCCTCAGGGAACATAAGTCTAGACATAAAAAAATCTTCCTAGAAAAGGTAATTCAGTGTCAGACCAGGGAAGAAGATGAACTCATCACAATACATTTAGATTAAGGGTCAGACCAGTCTTTGGCAATGACAGCTCAAATGTGTTTTGTCTATCTCTAGGGCATTAGTCTACCTCTGTAAGTGGACTCTATAGCAAAATCCATGTAAGATTTCCTACATAGGATTTTAATAAATAGAAGTCATAGAACCATAGAAACACAAAATCATTTAAGTTGGAAGGGATGCTTAAAGGCCATCTGGCCCAACCCACCTGCAGTGAACACCTTCAGCCCCATCAGGTGGTCAGAGCCCCATCCTGCCTGACCTTGAATTTCTTCAGGGATGTGGCATCCACCACCTCTCTGGACCTGTTCCAGTGTTATGCTAAGAGGACTTGGAAGTGAGAGCACAGCTTTAAAACTGAAGTAAGACTGACACCGCAGCATGTCACTCTCAAATACAAAGTACTGCTGCTGATTCTGAGTACCTCATAGGGTAGATATTGCATGGAAATCTTCTCTATTTTATTACAGAGCAAGAACTGAGGCATTTACAAATTGTTGACTGTCAGAATAGGTTTGTCCATAAGGAAATATAGACAAAGATACGAATGTTTGAAGAAAAGTGAGATTTTGATCACTTGATCAGAAAGGAAGATAAACCCACTGATAAAAAGTGATACATTTAAGAACTCCAGGAAGCAGCCCACACCACTTATAACAGTTTTGTTCACTGTTTGCCAGGCTAGCTATTACTTAGAGATTAGTAAATAAAAGTTATTACCCCCATCCATAAAGTCATAGCCAGATAAAATAAAACATATGGCTCAATATCTGCCATTTCTAAGTACTTACAACAGTACTCATAATGATTAAAAAAATAATTACAATCAAAAACTCTAAAGTTATAAACCAACTAGTACCATCTTTAATCCCTTCATCTTTCCTCACCCTTCCTCTCGTATGGCAAAAGGCAATGACCAATGAATCCCACTGAGCCAGTGCTACAAGATGTTATATGTGTAAATAATGGCATGTGTCTGTTTTGTCACATCAATAAGCCAGAGGTCAGAGAAACATCTCCAGGATGCCTGAGATCCATAGGAGAAAGAAGCAAAGTTTAAAGTATAGTTCATATGTTATTTGGCTCATATATTACTACTAATGACAGCAGTTTCCCAGCAATCTTTCATAAAGGTAATCTATAACTTTGAAGGTGTCTTTACCAAGCAAAACCCTTCCTTCCTATTTAATTATGGTCTTCAATAATTTATGCCCCCCCCTTTAATGTCCCATTGTATGTAGTCATGAGGTAACCACTGTTGTCAATAGCTGCTGCTAGCTGTGGGTGTGGAGTGCTCTCATGGTGACAGCTCAATTTTTGCACTGACCTTTAGCTGAAAGACAAAGCGCAAGACGGATGTAAATGGGAAGCTGAATTCAACAAGAAGAAGTAACATTTCAGAGGGGAAAAAAATCAGCAAGAAAACTTCTTTCCATTTTTAGATATCAACATATTTTCAACATCCTTAACAACCTCAGCAGTGGGATTGAGTGCATCCTCCACAAGTCCACTGATGACACTAAGCTGAGTGGTGTAGTTGGCATAATAGAATGACTGATTCAGTAGTTGGTAACCCTATCCCCAGCAGAGGAAGGTTGGAACAAAATCTTTGAGGTCCGTTCCAACCCAAACCATTTCATGGTTCTATGACATGATCCTGTTAATAGGAAGAAAAATTCAGGCCTTCCCATGAAGCATAGGAAAATGTAATGAACTGTATAAATTCAGCAAATCTCCTCCACAATCTGACCATCCTGAACAGATGGATTACAGGTTCTTTGGGGTAGAAATTATTTCTTATTAAGCCTCTGGGAAACTACTGATTCAACTTTAATGCATGTGACTTCATTTGAATTAGTCAACTTCTTGAATGACTCCAGCAAATGTAAAGTTTTGAGACAGTCAATTTGTTTCAGTTTTCAATTATGTAGGTCATAATAAAATCATTAAAAAATGCTAACTCAAGGTAGTAAGTACAAGTACCTTTTTACCTCAAGTTACGGGCCATTTTCTCAACAAGACACCATCTTCAGAATCACCATGAATGGAGGAGATCTCAAGAGATCTCCTTCTCAAAGCAAGGGAAGCTCTGAGATCAGACTAGATTTCCCAAAGTTTTGCTTATTCAGCTCTTGAAAGCCTTCATGGTCAGCATATAGCTATATTCAGGCTCTTTCTTGCACAGAAAGTTAAAGGTGTTCATCAGAGTTAAGCTGGTTTAGATTAATGTTTTGCCTTGTTACTGCAATAGAATGAGAGCAGGCAAAAGACCAGTGATTGCAGTTCAGCTGATAAGTAGAACTGCATTACTCACAATAACTTGACTACTTCTGAACAAACAGTATTAAATGAAGGAGATCGTTGACCCAGCTCAAAGCTTATATATCATTACATATTATTATATTAATGAAGCAATCAAGCATAACGTAGGCAAGAACAACTAACCTATATAAATTTAGTTCTGTCTTAAAGTACAGTTGCAGAGTAGCTTTACCCATTAACATCAGATATTCAAATATGAAAAAAATCATATTGGTGATGACAGTCGCTGTCTGCAAAGAGGTGGGCTCGTAACTATTGAACACATCAAAATACAACTCTACTACTTAACAGTACATATGGGAATAGCTAGCATACAGAGATGAAGGGAGTACATGTCTGATAGAAGAGATGACTAGCAGTGTATTTCTAGACTGTGTACATGTTTAAGGTGAGGCAGGTCTAAAGAAAGCATAGTACTACTGAGGGCTGTTTGATATATTTCTAAGAAATTGCCTTCTATTTCATAAAATGAAGTTTCATCAAAACATTACTTGTTTGTTGCAACAAACAGGATATCAGTTTTCTTAGAAACAGCATTTGAGTGCAGGCAGTTTCTTGTCAAACTGGAGAAGAATGGGAATAAGGGATGCAGAAACACCATCAGCAATCCCAAAGCGCCATTAGTTCAGTGGAAATGAAACTATGCTTTACATCTTGTACTCCTAAGACAAGAGCTTAATCTTTGTGATCCAGCTGCTATAAAGGAGCAACACGCACCACAGCTTTGTCTCATCTACGTTTTCATTCCTTCTTTCTAATTTATCATAGTTAATATTGTTTTATCTCTACATGGACAGGAATCATTCTTCAGATTGCACACAACTTCGTAAAGACAGAAAATCTGTTTCATACCTCGCTTGGATTTTAACAGGTTGGTACCTTCGTTTTGATCCCATTGTTGCTCCCTGCTCATAAATCTTGTTTAGTCAGTGGGATTTTTGCTGCCTGAAGGAATGCATGATCAGCTGCACAGAGGAGCATAAAATAGATTTTTGTGCTTCGGATCCTTACAATTTTTTTGTCAAGAAATAATTCCCAGAGCTGTATTTGGCTTGTATTTCTTTTCCTACACTGAATTTATTTCTTACGCTTTTTGCTTGCCGAAGGATATGAGCTTTGCTCTCATTGGCAAAATCTCAGTCTAATTTTTACCACTCTTTATTTTCTGATTTTATTTTGGCATGATGCTTTCTCTCACAATAATATTTTATAGGGTGATGCCAATTCAGTTATCATTCATCCAGGTAGCTTACTCTAAAGCAATCCAGCAGAGAAACATAACACAGAACACTGACAAAATCCAATCATTGAGCAAAAGCTTGAGAGTAATGCAGCATAGTAATAATATATACTGGCTTGTAGTGAAAATTCTTGCTAGTAGCATCTTCTACTGATGTACTTCTATATATACTAGCTACGATACATCTCTACACATGATAAATCCATAGAAAATAGCACAAAACTCTCAGGAATATACTAGAAAAATTGGAGAACCCACTGTGTGAAAACAGGAAGTCATATTTATTGATGAAATACATTAAGGAGCCTACTTTTTGTGTACGAAAGTCCTTGACTGCCACTTGGCTGGCATCTCTTTCATTGGTTATGTTCCTTCTTCAGGTTTTCTACACCTAAGGTGCAAAGTCATCAAATGATTTTTTTGGAAAGCAATTAAGATTTTGAACAACTTTTTTTTCAGGAATAGATTGTACACATTAATTGTAGAAAAACTGATTTCTGTCAGTTTGTCCTTTAGAATGGCCAACTCCATACATGCGCTCTACAAGAGGGAAACTGAACTTTGAAATAATATGTAAGACGTATGCATTTAAATGTTACCCTCACCTAGAAAATTTCCTAGCCTCTGATTTAATAATTGTGTTTTTCTAAATCCTTTCTATTTCTAGTAGGCTACTTATGAAGCAGGGTGACAACAACTGGGCACAGCATTCAAGGTGAGTGCACACTATGCACAGCCATGGCATAATAATGTTTCCAGCCTTATATCATAACCCGCTCTTAATACATCTTGACATTTTTTTGCATCTTGATCACTGCTGTGCACTGAGCAGATGTTTTCATGGAGATGTCCTCGATAATAGCAAGTTCTTTTTCTTGAGTGATTACAGCTAATTTATAACTCAGCTATGTGTATGAGCAAGTGAGTCATCCTTTCTCATGTGTATCACCTTGAATTTATCTGCAGTGAATTTCATCTGTCATGAATGCAGTGCAGTTGGTTTAGACCAGGCATCTCTGAAGCCTAATATAATCTTGCCTGATCTAAATTTTGTCAGATAAAACACTTTTCCTGGCAAAAAAGTTTTGCTGTTAAAGGATTCCAGATTATTAACAATATTTATGGGTTTGTCTCAGCTACTGCCAGGACTATGCAAGATATTTTCCAAGTTAGAAAGAAATCAAGAGCTATCCTCCAAGGAGCTCAGCTATTAAAGGTAGGTTTGCAATAAGAAGAGCCTAACTGGAATATTTGGGATGATCATTATCTAGACCTTCTTAAAAAAGTATACTATAACTTATAACTTTTGGAAAAAAAAACTGTTTCCAAATACTTTTTGGACCGCTCAGTGTACAATTTGCATCCCTACAAGCAACATAATTTCATTCCTGTTGTAGATTCCTGTGACGATCATCCTCCTGTAATGAAGTGTCACTGTCATGTCTGACTTTTTCTTTAATCTTTCTACCAGGTTCTACTCTCAGGCAGAACTTTACCCCATGATAGATTAGTTTCCTAAGGAGCTTCTTGTAAGGAGCGCAGTTAAAAGCTTTTTAATAAATAATGATAACTGGATCTCCTTTAGCCATTATTTTAACAAGATCCTCAGGCTCACATTTAGCAGTCAATCCACATTTAGCAGAACATTTCACCACAAACTAGAAATTAAACACACGGCATAGCACTTCGCTTAAGAGAGATAGACTTGAGCATGCTTTCAGCTTTGCTGAATGGCAGGCTTATGAAGTAGATACTGAAGCTTTCACATTCAAAGTACTCTTTATATTTTATATTGTTGTCTCAGTCTCTCAGCATTCTTTTCTATTTATCACAACCACCCACTATGTATATAATACATCAACTGTAATCCTCCTGGGATGTTGACTGCTTTGCTACCTGTCTATCTGACACTACTTTGAGAAAACATCCATCCCCACTTGGGTATTCTAGATGATATGTTGGAGAACTCTATATTGCTACTGCAATTATCTTAGGAGATCATAGCCTTTCCAGAACTCAACTCTGTTCTTTATTACTCTTTTTAACTGTATTATCCTTATGGAATTGACCTAGTCACATCCTTGGTGAAGAAGCAGCTACCCAGTTTGAGATGAAAAGCATTCATTCTTCAGTAGCTTAATCCCATTGAGAGAAAGTCTTAGTATATCTTAGTATATCTGTCGTGCTTGTCTAAAACTCCTGGTAGCCCAACAGCTCACCTAAACAACATTCAGCTGTATTTCTCTTTCCCCATTTCATGCCATGCTGATATCCTGCAAATTATTTCTATGTCTGGCAACACAGAGGATTGATGTAGATCAGGGCTTTCAATTTCCCCCATCATCAACTTGGCAATGATAACTAAACAGAACAACCTTTTAAAGCACTGAATGAAGAATAAATCTATAAAAATTTAATTAACCTCTGCAGAGTGTATTGAATCCTAACTGAGTTTAATCACAGTTTTTGTAAGTTAGAAATTGTTTGGCATATTTTTCACTCTTGCACTATAGTTTGTAGTGGCTATATAAACCATTCGGTTTTGTACAGTTAATAGATGCTGCTATTAGAATCTATTGGCATAAGAATTTCCACTTGCGTGCAAGCAAAAAAAAAATCTAATTACTGCTTATATGCATTTTTCTAAAATACAAACAACTAAATAAGAAAAACAAAACAAAATAGGTAGCATGAATCAATGCGTGGAAAAAAAAGAACATACATTATTTTCTTCTGACTGAGCTCAAAATGGCTTGTGCTCTTCTGCTCCCACAGATGTCATCGTGAGTTATATCAGTTCATGCTGAAAATAAGTTGGTGTGGATTGATCCATCCCTTTGCTGTATCTCAAGAGGAAAAAGTTAAGAACTTTTAGTCCAGAATTAAACTTCTACAAAAGCTACCCTCGTTATTTACACTTCTTATGGCTGTCACATCTCCACCTCAGCATCACTGATCAAGAGTCCATTGAGCAAGGTAATTTATGGAAGGGGTGGGTGGATGGAAACTGATGTTTTGGCGTTGAGAGATTAGCTCTGAAAATAAAAGGAGACAACTGAGTCAGAGGGAAGTACAAGAAAGGAATAAAATGGATCTGAAGAAAAGGCAGAGGAGCAATTGTGTCCACAGAGATATATTAAAAAAAAGTAGCAGGGGAGGTCTGGAGGAAAGACAAAAACCTGTCTTAATTATTTTGAGTTTGGCTTGACAGCAGAAGAACTGAGAGGCCAAGATGTTAACGCGAACAGAAAGAGTCAACTTTATAAGAAGATTGATTTATGATTCATCTGCATAGTCATGAACATCTAAGTCGTGGGAATATAGTTACTAACTTCCAAGGAAGTTAGAAGCAGTAACAGAAACCAAATATGAAGTGTTCATAATGGAGTCTCTCATTTTTTATTTTGTAGTTCACACTCCTATAACTCATCTGTCTTCCCCAGAAGTAATTGTTCAGAGAAAGGCAGTAATCTGTAGCCCTATTCAAGATGGCTATCTCTGTGTTGGATGATGATTTTGACAGTACAGGGTGTAGAGGAAATTAGCAATGATTTCTGTGCAATACCCTGTTTGGGACACTTGTCTGAAACAGCCCCAGAAAATGGCAGTGTTGTCCTTCTGCACAACTCCACTGCCTCCAGCTGCCTGAGCTACCATAAGCTGCTTTTTTTTCCTCCATATTCAATGGACAAAAAATGTAAGGGTAAAATATACGGTTTACCTTCATTCTGGCTCTCTCACCTCAGCTGTAAATGGAACATAGCTACTTTCACAGTATTCCAGGTTGGATATTAGGAAAAATTTCTTCTCAGAATGCGGTCAGGCACTGGCACAGGCTGCCCAGGAAGGTGGTGGAGTCACCATCCCTGGAGGTGTTCCAGAACTGTGGAGATGTGGCACTGAGGGATGTGGTTATGGGCATGGTGGGGGTGGGTTGGACATTTTCCTGTCATGGTACCAACCAAAAGCTTGACATTGTGCAAGAAGAACGATTCGACAAACAAAACAATAATCAAACAGCAGCGTAAGAACTACAAAGCCTGGTTCACTCAGTGCCATTTAGTCTTGTCACTTTAAGGACAAAATAGGCATTTTTCCATTAGAAAAGAAAAGGGAGTGATACTATTCTTTCTCTTGCCCCTCCCAGGACTTAGGGATCATAATGGTTTTTCATTTTGGAGGTGGAATGAGAGGACAAGCCCCTGAGAGAAAGCACAGCCTAAAGGCTCTTGCACACAGTTTCTGCATCTATAACCCACCTTTCTCAGCTTTTTACTCCTCTCTCTTTCCAGCTGCCCCTGTGAAGATGTATTTATCTCATTATCAATTTTCTTCCTGCTTTTTTTGAGTAACATTTTCAATAGCCTGAGGAGTAAATCAAGGATATACAAAATTTGTCCTATGTTTTTCTCCATTTTCACCATTAGACTGATGTATTTTTTTAATAAAATCAACTTTTTGACTAAGATTGACTAATCAGAAGTCTTCGACCTGTTTAAAGAAAAACTAAGATGTTTTACATTCACAAACTCCCTTGTCATCTCTAAGACTTAGGAGGCAGGCTCAGAATAACTAGAAGGATGCACAAATCTCTAGAGTAAATATCATGGCCAAGAGGGTCATTTATTTCCCTCACTGTGACTTCCTTCAATACAATAAAACCTCAGGTGTGCAGTAAATTCATCAGAAACCTAACCATTGTTTTATGCTTTTATTTTTTTCCCTTTATATTTTTATATTTTCTTGAACATATATAGATTTACTGAAAGAAACACAGCCTCCTCATACCCAAATAAGTGCTATTAAAGAAAATCAAAACAGATCCTCCAGACCTCTCTTCAAAAAAGAAGGTAGAAGGAGCACATTCAAGAAGCATTTAGATGCTGCACGAAGCGTAGGGAAAGGCAATAGCAGATAACCAGTCCTAAATTACTCAAAAAAAGTGACAACCACAATTAAAGAAAGATTTGCCCACCTGTCCCAAGGATCAGGGCTTACCAAATACTCCAGTAGAAGGATCACCAGATAGAGAACCTACCCTTGAGGCAGCCAGCCCTTAAATGAGGCTTAGAGAGGGGTGGAACTAGGAATCCACCCCCTTTCAGTCGCACGAGAGAATTGTTTTCACCTGTGCTCCCAGGGCTGGCTGCCTCCCTTCACCAGGTGCTCAATCATTGGTTCAAGCTGTGACTTAGCAAATCCCATACAACTAAGAGACTTGGTTTAGTGGGTAATACTACCATGATAGGTGGATGGTTGGACTGGACGATCTTGGAAGTCTTTTCCAACCCTGGTGTTTCTATAGTTCTACAATACTAAGAACAAATGTGACGAATGTTACGCTGATCAGCATGGTACTGAAAAGTGTTCAGATATTATGAAATGATCTCAGTGACAATGCCTACATAAAATACTCTAAAACAGAAGAAAAGTGGTCTTGGTCAAGTCCTAAAAGCTCAAGATTACTTGTGAAGAACCATTAACTTTTTTTCCCATTCTAACTTCAGTATAATTATTTCTAGATTTTCTGTTTCGTCTTCCACTCAGAAATGGAAACTTTTCAATGCTGAAATATCTTTATTCAAATCATCAACTGGAAAAAATTAGCCAGACTTCATTATATATCTGTTTGCACCACCTGAGATTCTGACCAGAGATATTTTCCAGCCTGTGAGTAGGAAATGAAGCAGTAGGAGAATTTGAAAGCTGGAGAGCCCTAAAATCGTACAAATCATATGCTCATAGAATAGAATAAATTGGAAGGGACCCACAAGAATCATCGAGTTCCCCACTGCATTACCCAAATCTAAACCCTACATCTGAGCATTGTTCAAATGCTCTCTGAGTTCCAGCAGCTCGGGGCTGTGCCCACTGCCCTGGGCAGCCTGTTCCATGCCCACCATCCTCTGGGGCAGAGCCATTTCCTAACACTCACCTGACCCTCCCCGTATCCAAAACAAAAAGTGTGCCAAATGTTCCTATGAGCAGAACCTCTTGAGTTTTGAACAGCTTTATAACATGGGGAAGAGTGAAGCAGGACTGCTCCCACTTGTAGCAGTGTGCTTTGGTTACCGTTAGTTTAGCTATAAAAGAAACAATATTTAGTGGAAATATGAGCAGATGTTTGAAAAGCCTTTAATGAAAAATAAGATAAAACAATGCTTTCCATAATTGGAGCACAGTTGTAGATCGGGATGTAGGTGTAAAGGCTGCACCTGTTACAAAGCTGGAAATCTTCATTTTGCAATGGCAAAATTTCCCTACTTGCTTATGGGCTCAGTGAATCATGAGGAATCAGATTTTCAACTTGAATAGAAACACTATTGTTCATTCTGCATCCAACTGAGAGCACCCTGAGCTCAGGGAAGAGAAATACCATGTTTAGACAAAGAGGAGAAAAAATCCCCAGAAGATTTACATGTTTATATTTAAAATAAAATATTGATTGCTTGAAGCCATTCAGGGATTTTGTAAGTTGGAAGGAACTCAGAGTGGGGAATAGACTAAAGGATACAATGCAGGTGGGGAAGGCATAAAAACACAATTTATCACCTGCTTATGAAGTTTATTACATAAATTTCAACACCAGGTGGGTTTTAAATGAGATGTGCATACACTCCTCAATGTTTCCTGCAAAATATCATCAGCCTTCACAGTAGTTTAGCACTGGATGCAAGTGCATTAGAAAGATGCAGGCACTTATCAGTACATAAAATATATATACTCACATTCTGCAGTAATGGTCATTACCATGGGCTATAGGGCCAATAGGTTTCAATTGGTCTCTTGAAGTTCTATTTTAAATACTGCCAGAAAATTACAAATGTGCTATCTAGTTGCAGGGAGAACTTGGGAGAGGAAAACCTATTATCCAAATGTGCGTTTAGCTCAGGAAAGGCACTGAGTACTAGCACTTGTGAGCAATGCTATGAGATTAGCTCACTGCAGGTTGTCAAGGTCTTGTCAATTGATAATGTTTAATTATATAGATCTTATGTTATAATTACACCTCATTAGTAGCTTTGGTTGTCCTGTTGTCAAGGCATTTTAGTGATTCCCATTTCCAGATAAACTGTATCCAAATACAAACAGCCTATTAAGATGATTATCTTTGCTAGTAGAAAACAATTTAGCTCAGATCATTTTTTAAAGGGCTGCTAATTATTTATTCTTTTCTGCTTACTTTAACTGGACTTCATTATATTTTTTTTCTGAGAGTGAACATATTTACAATGCTACCTCTTATCCAAAAAAAAAGGGAGAAGCTGGAGGGTAAAGGAGAGGGAATCTCTGTCATTGTTCTTTACCCTTCAAGAGAATAAAGGTATAACAGTTATCTATCACTCTGCAACTCCCAATAGGAGAAACAGTCATTACTAAGAACAAGAATTTCCGCAGCTGGTGATAGGTACGAAGTAGAAGGGCTGCTCTGAAAGTAAAGCGTTCTGTTTCATTATGTTGGCCCATGACATCAGGGGCAGATGTTGGTGGGATGACAGTAGAGGCTGAACCTTCCCACCAATATCCCCTTACATTTTGTTGGTGTGTGACAGATGGGGGCAGTCTGACAGAATGGTGTTTGACACAGAAGTGTGCATGAATGTGCGTTATTGTATTCCTCCATGCAGAAGAAATGGCTCCCATTGACATTCATTGGCACTTGCTGAATGTTTATAGAGATCAAGCAGTAGATGTCAGCATAGTGAGGCAGTGGGTAGTGAAATACTGTGAAACTGTGGGCCACCTCCACAGGTGCAGATTTTTACAAGCATGGCATGCAGTCTCTCTGTCATTGCTGGTGAAAATGTGTAGCTAATGGGGGTGACTACGTTGAAAAAATGGTGTTTTGTAGCTGAGAATTTGCTCTACCAAACAGTGTTATTGTGCTCATTGTATCTGTTGTAGTTTCCATGGAAATAAATAGGAGGCATTACTTTCGGAGCAACCTACAGATAACCGTTGCTGTCAGTTGGCACACAAGTGTGCTCCTCTGTCCTCCTTGTAACAGCAGGGATGCAGAGCAAGAGCCTCAGTTATCAGCATCACAGGATGCGACTGAGCAGGGCAAGCTTCCAGAAAGGGGGGGAACAGCAGAAAACAGTGGGATAAAGCAGAGGGCACCGTGGGCCTGCTCTACCAACATGCAGCTACTACTTATGGTACAATCTCCTATTAAATAACGATGACTCACTCTCCAGACAGTAATTTATTTATATGCCTGCTTTAATGTTTTGCAAATCACTGCTTAAAAAATGCCCAGCTGGAAGACAGGAAGGCTTGGGAGACAGAGAATCAATTTGATAGAGAATCATATTAAATAAAAATGACATGGAATTTGACAGCAAGTGCTCATAGTTGGAAATAAAAACTATCATCATCCCCAAAGCAGAAATGCAACCTCATTGCTGGGACGGGTTGCTATAGCTTGAGAGACCAAGTTTTTACTGTAACTAGTAGAACAGCAACAAAAAAAGATAGGAAGAAGAAAGGAGGCATTAATTTATACTCAGTTACAGCATTTTTCCACTGAGACGTCCTATGAGCTTACAGTTTTTCGAGCCAGAAGAGAATACTGGCTTGAAAAGCTTACAGTTTTTAAAGTCAGAAGGGAGTAACATAGTCTGACCTTTGAAAAATATATTATACCTTGTAAGGGAAAACCAAGAGAAGCAGTAAGAGAAAGAGGAAACTTTTAAAGTGCTATCAATGTCACAGAATTATGTAAGGCTCTTGGCTTGAAAATTAGCATATAGACCACAGAGAAAGATACCCAGAATGGGTATGACAGTCTGGGTTTGGTACCTGGATTGGAAACAAGATAAGGACAAGTGGATGAGACAAGTGTAAGATACCTATTTGATTTCTAGGCCACATTTCTGCCACTGAGGATTTGCCTCACCCGTGTGCCTTGATTCCCCTGGGTGTGCAGAGGGGAATGCCTGCCTTTGTGAAATGCATTCAGCTTCACAGCTATTAACTTCTTTATTAAGGACCATAGTTTCCAAGGGACTTCAAGTGGAGGACTCCAAGGTTGAAGGGCTGAGGATCAACATATTACAGGCATTTGTGAAAATCTCTTCTAATTGCAATGGATTTGAAAACATTTCAGCTGATGTCCTCAGTCACTGTCCCAGGGTGTTCTCTCATTCCCTTCATGCCCATGACTTGATGGAAGTTAATTACAGTAGTTGCGTAGCTTGAAACAGCTCAACTGCTCTTGGCCTTTTCTCTTTGATTACAGTTAACTTGAATACATATTGCTTTTATTGACACTATTTCCATCTCTATCCACCTGCCTTACCATGAGCCTGGAAGCACAACCTGCCATCTCATCTACTCTCTGTTTGGAACTGGTGCTTAGAACACAGACAGGAGTTTGTTGTTTGCAGGAAAATAAGAATTTGGCCAACAATAGTCACTCTTCTCATAAACTAAATCAGAGTTGCTCCAGTGTTGTGGTTAAACTACAGTGTTGCCTATTGTCCCTCCATAAAAGGTGTCGGAGGTTTCATTGCAGATTGAAAGGTAACCAAGGTCATGCCTGCATGGGTGGTGCAGGCAGTCCCTTTCTCCTCTGCTCAAGCTCTTAGCTGCCTGGATACGAGCCAGCTCCTGTCAGGAAATCATAAAGCCCCATAAAGTCTAACACAGTTAGCCTTCTCCAGAACTACTAATGCTCTAATGTGATTATGCAACTTCTGGACTGGAGCGCCGGAAAGGAGAGATCTTAGTACACATAGATGTAGCAGTGCTTTTTCCTTCAAATGACGACTTACTGATGGTTTGTGCTTTCCAAAAAGCTACTGAGGAAATTTGCTGCCACATATTTTATCCCCCCTCCCAGACACGATGTCCTCTGCACATACAGTTTTCTTAAGGGGATCTTGTGTACAATCAAAGATACATAGGTCATTTGGTGGGAGGCCAAATGCAAGTGGAAAGAGCATCTTGTTGTTGCCAGAACTCTCTTAATTCCTTATAATAAAGCAGTATAGAATGGTGTATTTCTAATGTTATCACTAGGAGCACGATAAAAAAATCAGTTAAAGCATCTTGGGATAAATCCAGAGGTGAAAAATCAACCTGTGCTCTGAACTTGTACCACAACCTATTTTCACCTGAACTACTTGTCCGTGGATGACTGGTCATCTGAGATGGGAATCTTGTTGCCTACCCTCAGCATCTGCAAAATTAGGCATGTCAAGAAGGCATCTGTTTTTAAGGATAATGTGAATGCACTGTTGGAACGATCGAATGCTCTCCATTGGCTGAAGAGGAAGCACATTTAACTGGCTTTACTAAACACTTAACTGACTATGAAGTAACTCTGACTTTCAGAGTTCAGCCATGCCAGCCCCTGAGCGCAGATGTGATCTGAATGCGGTGATCTGATGTGCATCATGAATTCAGATTTTTTACTATTAACATTAATTTAAGGACTATTGTTTGTAAAGATAATTAATGACAAGATTAGGAAGAAAACACAGAGCAGCCAATGATCTCACATTATTTCTATGCTTGTGTGACTCTATGCTTCATGGCATTATTTGTGCTGAGCTTTTGCTGTGACAGAGAAACATTCACTGTGTTAATGGCTGCACAAAACCTGTAGCTGCTTTTATGCACTAGAATAAGTCAGACCTCCAGTGAGCGTGCACTTTTATGTTTGCAATGATCTATCCCAGACCACAGCATAATTCAATTAATGCTGTATTTCTGTTTAGCATGTCCACCAGCAATTCACATAAAACCCATTCCATCAGCTGCTCATAAAGAGCTCGCCAATAAATCCTAGCCTAGTGGCTGCTTAATGAAGCAGAAACACATCTGGGTTTGGGGCTGAAGTGCTTAAGACACCACCCAGGGAGGCAGGGCAACATGTGGAGGCACCACACAAAGAGAAAGTTGACAGTGAGATGCCCCCAGAAAATCTGGGACAGCACTGGTGACTTTGCCCTCAGGCACACCGAGGACAGATCGAAACGGAGACTGTGCATGGAGAGGCTGCATCCTTCTTTGTGGTTTTTGTAAAAGCACACACATCCAGGAGCTGGATATCATCCACCTCGATGTGACCTTTCAAGGTGCAACTCAATTGCTCTCATTACGATTATTGTATTGGGTGCTGTTATCCATTTGTCTGCTTTTCTGCTTGTTGCTATCTCTCTAATTTTCCCCTACAGTTCTTCTCTTTGGCTGGATGGCCGTTGAGAGCTTTCAGTTCCACTTAGTTTTGAGTTCACTGAAATACTTTTTGACATGCAGAAAAAAAGCTAGAGTAGGGATTTTGTTCTCTGTCCTCTGTCTGAGGTATGTGAATTTGCTTGCATACTGCTGTGTAGACTATACACAGTCTTTGGTCCTTGAGAGAGAGAGGAAGAATGTTTTAATCCTCAGACACTGCAATTTCATAAGCTCTTTGTGCAACACATTCAAAATTTAACAGTAAGAAAAATTAGAACATGTGTAAGATGGATCACCACAGCAGTGGGTCTTTGTAATTTTCCCTCTTAAATATGACCTTCAGTGTGGCTTGATTTTGATTTTTGTTTTTTTCCTTCCTTTTACTCTGAAATGCATATCAACATTACAGCGTTGTTCAGTTCCTGCTTGCCAAGATTGCTTTCATTTGGATCTGCAGACAGGATGATGCTGAAATCTGTGAAGACCCAACCTCTATTCTCAGGTTAGATCATCAGTGGAATCTCTTTCTCAGTTGCCTCTCATTTTAGTTTCCCTCTTACCAAATAAGAATGTAATATTAACTTAAATATTTTTATTGAACAGGAGTAGCCAGAACTGTATGCACAGCCCCAGATAAGAAAACAATACAGTTTTGGACAGCACATTTAATAATTCATGATATCTATTTGATGTATTTCACCTGATACCTCTCAGAACCACATTTGTCTTTTCCATGACGATGCCAAATCGGTTCACATCTATACTCTGATGGACTAGTATACCACAGTATAATGTCCTTGTAACTTTACTAGATTAGTTGTGCCTAGTCTCTGTGTGCGTGACCTTATAAATTTAAAAAATTAAATCTCATCCCATTTCTCCTATTTTAGTTCCTGTTCAGCTATTTCAGTAGATTGTAGTCCTCTGTATCGTGATGCCTCCCAGTTTTTGTCATCAGTTTAATTAGCATCCTCTGACTTTTTTCTAAGTTAATTAGTGAAAACACTAAATGGGATCATTCTTATCTCCTAGTCTTTGCAAATCTCATCAGAAAAACTCTTTCCTTCTCTGGTTTACTGACATCCTCTCATTGCTTCTCATCCTCTTACTTTATAGCTACAGTTACTCCTTTGTTCTTCCACTGAAACAGACACTTCTTTTGGAGCATCTTCCTAATAATTTCACTTCTATTTAAAGGGGTCAATCTGACATCTAAATCAGTAGTTTCCTGAGGACAAATGTGCATTACAAACAACTGTTTTCCATACCGGTGACAAAGAAGAAAATATTTTTCTGTTCGTATTATCAAGGTTCATAGCCAATGACATATTCCATGAAGTTCTCTATCACCTTGGAAAGATAGCATGTGTTTTGAGCAGGAGGTTGGACTGCACAATCCCCTGATGCTCCCTCCCATAATAACATTTTCTGTGATTAAAAAAAACAGATTTGAGTGACCAGGGAAGGAGGACGGTCTCCTTGGCTAGTTAGGACGGTTACTTGGCTAGTAGAACAGGGATCCCAGATAAGCTGCACAGTCACCAGTGTTTCTCTAGTTGGACAAAGTCCCATGTAGACTGCATTCATGACACAGCTGACTCTGCTTTGAACCTGAATTATCTGATTCTGTGACCTCATATCTTACTGTAGTCCATCTGTCCAGAAATAAAAATATCTATTCTCAATATTACCTATATCATCAACATAAATAATATACAAAAAAATCCAAGGATAAAGCTTCCTGTATATACATTCCCAGTTGGAATGAACTGGCTGTCGCTCTTCACTGACTCCAGAATGGATGCTTATAAGTGTCCAGATTGGATTAATTGTGACTTTATATGGCTAAAGTTGATCAAATGAATCCTGTGTCTAATCATAGAATACTTAGAGTTGGAAGGGACTTTTAAAGGCCATCTAGTCCAACTCCCATGCAGGGAACAGGGATATCTACAGCTCCATCAAGTGCTCAGAGCCCCATCCACCCTGATCTTGAATGTTTCCAGGGATGGGGTATCCACCACATCTCTGGGCAACCTGTGCCAGTCCCTCACCGCCCTCATTGCAAAAGACTGTTTCCTTAAATCCAACCTAAATCTACCCTCTTTAAGTTTGAAACTATTTCCCCTTGTCCTGTCACCACTGTCTGTATTACTTTACATTTCACAAATTGCTAAGTTAAAAACAACGTAACAGAAGAAATTCTTATTGCAGTTATATGCACATACACTTTCACTACAGTCACTTGTCTGACTTTTTGGATAGATAACTTTGTTTTTTACTTCTGAAACTGAGAATGTGGAAAAAAGAAAGGGATCTGAATGTCTTCTGGATTCTTTTTTCCCCTATACCATTTGATATAAGAAATGTCTCACTATTCTGTCTGGAATTATTAGGAAGAAGCTTTCTGCGTGATCATGTTCAGAGAACATAAAATAAAGCTGTCTGAATTGCTCAGAATAAGCCTCAAGTTCCTCACATACACTCAAAACAAACCACCACGTGCGTATAACATACCGCACAGTCTGCACTTTCTCCCATCCTATAAATAGTGACTATGGAGGAAAATGTTGGTAAAACGTCGCCTAGGGATGGAGAGTTACTGAGATTATGATGCAGTGCCTGGAGCCAAAGGCTGAAATCCCTTTGTGTAACACTGAGAAGACTTTTTTGCTGTCCTGAGGGCGATATTTTCCTCTTCAGTTGATCAAAACAAAATGCTGAAAAAGTATTCTGAAGACATCCCCTGCAATCTTTTCTCCACACTAAAGTGTATTGCCAACATGGTTTCATTTCATTTTGCCTTTAAACACCATCTATTAGTGAATAATTTTGTATGTGTTTCATATAAGTAATATGGTCAGAATCACAAATAGTGTGTCTGTGAAGTCAAAATATGTAAAACTCAGGAAATGCCACAGTTAAGATTTGTTCATGTAACTTGACCTTGCCTCTCTTGTTACTCTGTCCTGATCTGCAGTCATTGCACATTATTTTCCAAAGGCATATGATGCAATTATGCTACTTCAATCTACTGCTTTGTCCCCCACTAGAAAGCATCACATTTCCAAAACGTTTGTATTCCATGGGCTGCTTATTTTCCCCTTGAGTCTTCAAGCGTTCCATCCTTCCTGTCTACCACTTCTGCTCTTCTTGAAAAGTAAAATTAAAATAAATTAATGAAGAAACCAACAAGCGAAAGTAAGACCTGGATATGCCTTGCAAAGTTTCTTACTGTGAAAAGTAGGAGAGCCAGGAGTATCGCTTACTTTAGCATTATTTTGGCCTTTGTGTGGGAAAGCTCAGTTTAAAACTAATTGGAAGGCGGCAGTAGAAATCTTCACATCCTTCCACAGATCCTCTTGAAATGATCAATGCTTTCCATTGGATTGTTGGGAGCTGGTGCTTCTATTTAGGTATTCAGTGCTCCAGTAATGAGTGCTATCTCTATAGTCTGTAGAAAAGTAACTCCCAAGGTTACAAAGAGTGTTTGCCATTGCAGAGAGATAGTGAACAGGACACAGAATCACAGCTCAGCACCTTAATTGCAGGATCGTTCTGCCAATTTTCCCATGCTGTTTTCCTTTCCTCCTGTTCTCCTTCTTAATTCCTACATCAAACAGGAGGATTACCCTAGGGATGTGCATGGTACAAACGCCCTGACAAAGCATTTTACATTGCTCATAAGGGGGTGTATGAATCTCCTGTCAAACTGCTTCTGGCTGATAGATTTTTGAAAACTACATTCTTCTATTAGTTTTCTTTCTTAGCCTTGCAAACACATATGGAGTGGATTAATTTTACACAGTTATTGTCTGTCAGTTATTACTATACGTGTCATGAAGTTTATTTGGAAAGGAGAATCAGGGTGCTGCTTCTTCAAGCATTAAGCAGATGTTTAATGCTAACGATGAAAACAGTCCCCCTGAAATCAATTTAATTATCTGCATGTGGGAGGCTAAACAAGCCTACATGCACTTGCAGGATCGGGGTCCTATTAGTTAAAAATAATGCATGTATTTTGTAAATGTGCAAGATTTCCAGCTAAGACAGCTGATCTAAGACTATGCATGGAGACATCAATTGCTGTTTCTTTTTCGCACTGACCTCTTGATAGAACGTATAGTGGAAAAAGGGCAGCAGTTAGATCTGAGCACAGAAATAGCAATGTTTTATTGCATTTGTCTGTGTATTTTCAGATGTCACCAGCATATGGTGGCTCCCCCTCCACATCCAACCTTCTCCTCTCTAAATCTAATTAAAATTGATTGAGAAGAGAGCTATGTAGCTATGAATCTTTCTTCTTCTTTGGCATCACGTATCAAAAGGTGACAGGTCTATCGTATCACAGCAGTGAACCCTTGCCAGATGCCTGAGTCATACTGCATTTCTCCATGCAGATAGACTTGTTATTATTCTTACACTTTCTAACACGTGGTGTAATTATGGAACACATTGTAGCTGTAATATATTTAGGAATATTTGCTGCCTGTACTATGCTTTGTGTAATGTTGAAGATGTTGCCATGCTTTATTTTCTTAAAAATGACATCTAGACTTATTTCAACTGTTAATACTCATACCTACTAGTAATTTTTGAACACATAAAACATAAATATTTTATTTTTAATTTATTATTGAAATAAAGAAGAAAAAGAAGATTTAAGCTTTTCAGGAATAGCATATTTGGTTCTTCATTCTTTTAAATAACATTTAGCATATCCCTTGTTTCCTTTCTGACAGGAAACAGGAATGGACTTGGAGTAGGCTCAGAATTTTGTCCCATGGCAACTATAGGACCATATCCCTTATGTGTGTATCTGGACTTCCTCCCCCATCATAGGCAGGGCACAGCACACCAAACAAACTGCACTCCCACTCTGCTAGTTGTACACTAGACTTGGCCCAGAGCTTTTTGACTTTCCATCATCAGTGCAAGTGGAGTCCATCTTCAAATCTCTTCCTCTCTCTCCATGACATGCCTGATCTTTTTTTGTGGGTGGAACTTCTTCTAGTCCTCATTGAAATCACTCCTCGACTTACAGCAGTGACAAGAGCTTTGCAAATGCCCCCACCTTGGTATAAGAGAGCCAGACAGCGCACCCTTACTGAAACCTTTGCATTAATAGTGAGAATGGAGAAATCTGTGGGCCCACAAGCACACAAATCACAGAATCTGAGGTTTTCACATCTCTCTGCAAACTCAACTCCTTGAGCAACATGCTGCACTTCCTAATTATTCATGAGCAGTGAATCTCTGTCTTGAAGGAAGGAAGGAAGGAAGGAAGGAAGGAAGGAAGGAAGGAAGGAAGGAAGGAAGGAAGGAAGGAAGGAAGGAA
>JANHGO010006163.1:0-21832 GCA_024606505.1 Aquila spilogaster
AAGCCTATAACTGTCAACTACTTTGATATATTCTGTTCATCCTGTATGCCAAGCTGGTAAAATACATTGTAAATTACATATTAAATATTTTATCTGCTTTTACAATTGCAGGTGCAGAAATATGTACATCAGTCTTGTCAGTGATTGTGAAGTGAATAAGTCAGTGAAAGATGCAAGCTTTTCACGTGTACTGTTGAATTGCTCATTCTATTCCCCCTACCTGAAGACAGCTTTTTTTGGTACATTCATAGCTACAGCATTTTTTTTAAGACTTTTCTGGTGAGGAGCAGTATTTACAGTACCCCCTTAGTGGGAAGAGAATGCTTCCGTAGACTGCTGTTTAACATTGAGGTGTTTGACTCCCAGCTAAAACAGTTGGCGCATGCATATATCTTGCCTCTGCAGTTACTTTGGCCTCTCAGAATATCCCCAGAAAGTCAAAGCAACTTTAGCCCTCATCTGTCTGGTAGCCAGTAAACCAGATGCATGGGAAACTCTTAAGCTGCATTAATACATTTGTGTCCCAAGACAGCATTATAAGCTATTAATGAGCATTTTTTTTCCCCCTGTATTGCAGGGCTTGAGTGAACAAATGAATTGGCGTTAACTAGAACTGCTTCTGATTTGGAGTGATTAAATGGAAGATATGAAACTTGCCAGATGTAATTGTAACTTTGGGGATACTAGACAGAACTGAATTTAACTCCTGACTTGCTCTTTCTCTTGTAAAGCGTTTTGAAGCCCACTTAAGTTTTGGGAGGAGGGTTTTCACAAAAAGTGTATAAACTACTATCACAAACGAACACAAATGGTGGTAGCTGAAACTTCAAAATGTTTTGTGCTCTGACTTTTTTTTACTTAAGTTGTCATGCTTGGAAAAACAGTAAAGGTGATGTCTATGACAAAATAGAATATTCCTTGGCCTTCCTTTTTCTGAAGGGTAGAATTAGTATTGCATATGAATGCACTGAATGGTGTGGGTATGTTCCGATGCACAAAAGGAGTAGTAGTAACTAATCACTCTGATATGTAAGAGAAGTGTGCTGTCTCCAGTCTGATTTTTATTTTCTCTGAAATAATAGATGGCTTTGATACAGACTGGTCCTGGTGCTTTTTTCCCTTTCTGCCTAAACTGTGGTGTAGATACTTTCTCTTAAGCTACCATTGCTGTGCTCTTCTGATATTGTTGTATGCATAATGGACAAAGGTGATCTGTTCATGCTAATGAAGATAAAGTTTCTTGACCGCATAGAGCTTTGGTGTGAATCTAAAATTCATGATTACATGTGTGTATATGCAGCAACACCATTAAATTAACATTCTTATATCCAACTTAACAGTGAGCCTTGCCAAAGTTGGAAAAACAGTCAGTTGGATCTAAACCCAGTACCTTCAAATCCATACAGTTAGATGAAAGTCAGTCTTGTAAGTGATACAATATTGATAAGAGGAGTGAAATTGGCAAGACTATGTTCAAGACTGGAATCTCCTCATAATAAGAGTTCCAGATTTTTTTATTCAAATTTTGTGGGTTTTTTGCAGAGATGGAAAAAAAAAAAAAACCCAACCAAACAACCCAACCTCAACTAGACTTGATCAGCAGATGAGTCACGAGGGCTTACACCAGAGCATATGTGTTCTCGCCAGAGCAGAACTTTCTCCACTTCTTTGAAGTGGACAGATACAGTTCTGGTCTGGAAATTAATAGTAGGTGTGTACCCAAGAGAATGTTATGTTTGACTAATTTGAAGTAGCAGCAGTGTGTTGAATATATGTTTCTGCCTGCAGCTAAATAGTTTTTCTTTAGTGTGTTCTGTGATAAGGGCATTCTGTGTGACTTCTACCAATTACAAAACTAACCAAGTGATGTTGATACTAACTAACCCTTAAGTCTCTTAGAAAACTAAAACAATTACTACTGAAAACTTTGGTGGGAGTAAGGGAGCCCACAATTTTGTATGATTAAAAAGGTTCTGGTTGCTATTAGCAAAATTTTTTAAAATAAATTCTCAGAAGTTACTTTTCTTTCTTAAGCTACAGCATGAAAAATACTCTCTGGAAACCTCCTTGTCTAAGCTGCAGTTTGGTTGGATTTGACTTAAGGAACTTAAAACCTGTGCTTAGCAGAGTATCATTATGTTACCTTACAAAAGTAGTATAGCTTCATGAAGTCAGGGGAGTTGGTTTCCAAGACACAAGTAAAAACTTTATGGATTGTTTAGACTGATTAACGTAAGACTTCAGCTGTTCATTGTTAGTAGACAAAATATGAGAGTTCCAGGAAAAAGCATCTTTTCTGAAGATCTCTAGGGTGTTCTTTGAATTAAATATATAGGAAAGCACAGATAGTTTGGCTTTCTATATTTGAGCAGGATCTTACTCAAGTAACCTGGTGTTACTACTGCGTGGTTTGGTTTTCAAGAGTGGTGCATTTGCTGGCATCTATCTAGATTGCCTGGTTTTTATGTCTTAAGGAAAACTGTTTTCTTGTTGCTAACTTCTGTTGCTGGAAAACAAGCAAGCTATTTCTCATTCTTCTGAGAAGAGTGCAAGAGAACAACTATGTCTGTCTAGAAAGTACCTCTATCTATCCCCACAATAGAATCAGCCAGACACCTGCTAGAGCATGTAAGTCAACATTGAGCACACTTCCTCAGAGTAAATCTTGACAAAGATTACTCATATACTATAATAAAAAAGGTCTAACTTACTATAAATACCTTTCCAAAACAACTTTAAGTACTTGCTTACAGTCTTGATGCTGCTGCTATGAATACTTCAGCTACCTATGAAACTTTATCACTTGCTGAAATAAAATTTAACAAACCAAAGTCCAAACACTTTAATGCAGCAGTGTGTTGTCTCTATTAGGAGTTATTTATGGACACTGTCTTCTTGCACTTAGACTAGAGTTCAGAAGTTGTAAAAGACTAGCTGGACTGATTCAGACAAGGACACTCTAATAAATTCAGATATGTGGTACTTGGAGATGAGTGTAACTAGCTGTAAAGACTGGGGGTGATGACTTCATCTGGTTTGCAGTGGTCTCACATATGGTTCCAAGATGGGGACATCCAATGTCCAGATGAACTGTATTGGCTGGTCTCTTGAAACAGTCAAGTAATTGAGTGTTGCCTTGATTACATGCTTTTTCTCCAACGTTCGAACATTGTGGACAGGCGTTCTTGCTTACTACCACATAGAAAAGGCTAAGGGATACTTTTTAATCCTGCCACTTTTGTTGTTCTAGGTGTTTAACTTGTATTTCTGCTTACAGCTCTTGAAGAACCTAGTAATTCAATTTCTACTTTAGATTCCAAGCCAGATGAAAAAAGTTTTGCAAAAAGGTATGAGGTCATGGAAGGTGGTTGGAGCTCAGATGGAGTTCTTTGAAAATGTTGGATGCTGTCAGAAAAAACAGTTGAAAGAAGGTAAGAGGAATGGGAGTTCTGCTTGAGGACAAATGGAGGTCAGGAATCTCCACAAGCTGAAAGCATTTAAGTGGTATGAATGATAGAGTGTAGGAATAAGAGAGTTGGAGCTGGCCACCTCTCATTTTTCTGCTTTTTATGGAAGGAAAAGGAGAAGCAGAAAGAAAAAGGGAGGTAGGAAAAACTGAAGGTACTGGTAAAACTGAAGGTGCTGGCAGTGGGCTGGTGAGTGAGGTGCTGAGCTAACCATTTCTTGGTGGAGTTGCTGGCATCTCTTAGCAGTGTTAGTTGTCTAATTCAAGACTTTTCTAAGATTACTTCCTAGGTTGTTTTTCCTTCTGTGAAATACCATTTTTGCTTCACTAAAGAGAATATAACTAACTTTGAACTGGCTTTCAGACACAATTCTAACCTACTTAAAACTTGATTAGAATATGCTAATTTGTGAGTTTACAGTTAACTGGCTTTGTTAATCTTAGTTTGCATCAAAGCTTAGGAAGTCAGGAAATGTATCTTGTAGTGAGGATAACTTTTACCACAGTTGTGTTGAGGAGTTGCAGATGAAGACCGAGATCTTTGGCACTAGCTGCTGCACAAGCTCAAGAAAGCCCCCAAACTAGCTCTCTTTTAACTGTGCTGGGCACTGTTGCTCATGCTACTCTTTGGGTGATTCTGCTCAATGCCAGGATTTTTTCCTCTATTTAGGACAAACCTGTGCATCTCAGTACCTGTCTATCGAATTTATGCTTTTTCTATCAAATAAGAGGGAAGAGTATACATTGTTATTGTGTTTTTGGAGCTGTCATTGGCCACTGCATTGAGCAGAATGAGATGGAGAAATGGTTTTGAGAGTTGAGGAAAATCTGGAATGTTTCTTGTCTTGAGGTGGCTTGAAAAGTGAGAATCTATGAAACTGTCACCATTATGACAAAGATTTTTCTGTCCAAGATAACTGAAAATATTTTAGCTTGCAGAAAGTTTTACTGTAATCTGATTAAAATGATAAATTGCTCTAATTCCAAAATGAAAACTTATTTCAAGCTGATCTTTTTTGATTCTTAATTTTTTCCAAAGACTTAAGTTTACCAACCTTAGCCAAAACCTTCAATTGATTGGCGTATTCTACAGCCTCAAAATAATGTCTGTGACTAGGGAGGAGCTGCATACTCATTCCACTGGACAGTTTGAAGCTTTGATGGTATTTATTCAATACCAGGATGTTGAAAGATAGACTGCAAAAATAATTGTTTCCATCTATTTCCACTGCTTTGTGCACTCGGGCAAGCAGCATGACCTGGTGCAGCTGCAGAGTGTGAAAAGAGGGCTCCTGTCCCTCTCTTCCTGCTTGTCGGCTGCACTGATCCTTGTTGTTAATGAATTATTACTACAGGAAACTTTTGGTGCTGGAGATCTCCCTGTACAAGAAAGGAAACATACATGTTCTCTGCTTGCTTCTCTAGCTCTTCCAGACAGGGATAGGTACTACAGCAGTAATACCCAGTTCCTCTTGGTTTGAGAATGTTGTTTTTTCTCAAGATGAGCTGTTCTTATTTCTTGACACGTCATTTTTTTCAGTGTATCTAGTCTCACTGATCTCTTGCAAGGGATTTTAGTACTTCATTGTAGGTCACCCAGAAGCAATGCAATTTGAAAGTATGACAACAAAGGATGATGAGTAGCTGTATTGCAACAGTCTTCCCCAACAATTGGTCATATCTTGCCTCCAAACCAGCGAAGAGAGAATATTGGAAGTTTAATGGTGAGTCCTTGCTACCTCTGGTACCTGACTCCTGTTTCCTGGATATTGGAAGTGTCTTAGAAGAGATCCAAGTTGAGAGGATTGGAGAGAGCAAGGACTACTTTCTCACCTGTTGCCAAGTAGTTGATATCCTGTGACAGATCCAAACTCATGTAACAGATCTCTTTTGAGCTGTTGAAACTGTTAAATTGCAGACCCTTTTTCAAGTTAACCATTACTCCGTTCTGAAAGGTCAACAAATTTGGGACTCCTAGTGGAAGAGAACAAGTAGTTTCTCTTTTTCAGAACAGGAAACTGCCTAATCAGGCTTTTCTTAGTGGAAAGAGAAGAGGAAAGCACTTGATAGCACTGACAGTACTTAAATCTTTAGTTATTTGATCATACAGGCATGATGATGATTGTCTTACTGGATTTTCTCATCCGATAAGCTCACTGAACTTATCAGGCTCAATCAAATAGAATACTTTTCTTTGAACCCAGAGAAAATGTTAGCAGGGCAAAAGCCAACACTGAAAAGGACGTAGCATTTTTAATATCGGGTAACTTGGCATTGTCAAATGCTGTAGGAATATTCTATATGGCATTTCTGGATAAAAGAAATTTTGAAAAAAATATTAAAATACTTTCTAGCAGAGGCTTCACAAACCTTAACTTTCCCAGTGCATTGCTGCAGCTGGAATTCTTAAATATGTCTTAAGAGTATTTTACGTATCAGTGCATTTACATGAAGATACTTCTGTGATAAATTAATTCCAAGTGATCAATCGACTAGGGAAACAAGAACTTCTTTAGCATGTCTGCTATTCTATCAATGCCTGATATTAAAAGTGAAAATGCATGTAAGTGGAAATGGATCAATAGAAAGGGGGGGAAATGTGTACTGAAAATTGATACAAGAAAACAGCTGGAAATTCTTGCTACAGTCATATCTGAAAATTGTGATCTCTTACAATTTTAGTAAGTCACAGAATTTGAAACTTGATGAACAGTCTGTAATAAAAGTGGCCCTGAAATTACTGGAGGTTGGGGGGCAGTGGCCTAGCTTACAAAGAGATTTGGTAAAAACTGAGACCGCAGGGGGTTTTTTTGTTACAAATTTCTGAACCTATCTGAGTATGATGTGATGAAAGATGGCTTTAAGATGCCAAACCAGGCTCAGCGAGGTTGCTCTACCTTATGCTAACATATACCCCAGAGACTAGTGTGAGCAGGGACCCATAAAAATGCAGCTTTGATTCTCAAAACTGGTCCCTGGCAGCCCAGAACAGTTCATGAGGAAGGAGCAGTTGCTGTTGAACCACATTAGCCAGTTTAATGATAGCCCCAGGCACGCTGCCTGTATGCTAACTAAGGGAGGAGCAAAAACAAGTCAAACATGGGAGGCTCAAGACTGGGAATTTTCTGCCTGTTATGTGTTTGTATCCTACTGATGTCCTGCCACCACAATGAATGTTTGTGCACACTTCCCTAGTGAAAAGTGCTGTTCAGCTGATGCAGTGGATTTGAACTGGATGGACATAGTGAGTGAAAAGAGCAAGCAACAGGAAAAAGCAGGGCAAGGTAAGAGGATTTTGCACAGTTCCTGCTTTGGCTGTTCTTAGCCCTTTTGCTGGCACTTTTAAAAAGTCAGTAGCTATATCCTACTGTCTTTGTGTCAGAAAGTGTATTTTCTATTTGGTGAGAATTTTTTGGTCAGGAAACTGAAATCTTAAGAGCTTTTTAGAGTAAACGTAGTTCCTTCACAGATCTAGTGTTTCCAAAGTCTGTCAGCATCTCATTAAAGGGGCTATATTAAATGGTGAAGAGCAAGCGTCCTGCCTGTAGTTACACCCTGCAATCTGACTCCTGTGGTGAATGTTTCAAATAGCAAGAGGCAGCAGAGTATCCAATGCACCTCCGATTGCCAGTCTACTTTCCCATTGTTTTGTAACATAGAGTAATTGCAAAACAATCAACTGTAAGATGTGCCCATACTGGTTAGAGAAGTTGGTTTGAGGCTTAAAATGACACTGAATTGTACTTTGATGGGAGCCTGCAAGGCATCTTGACCATTCTTTCAGTATGTGGATACTGCAGTGCTTGGCATCATGGGACACAGATTCTTTTTCAGGGACTTAGGGATTTCAGCTTGCTTGTATGGGAGATGGAGCTATCTCTGAAGTGGATTATGATGGCAAGTTAAGAGAAGGAAGGAAGTATTGTGTTAGTAACACAGACCCATCCTTAGCATTGCTTTTTGAATGGCTGGGATGAAATACAGCATTGCCTACCCCCACCCTAAAACAATTGTTCCGTTAGTTTCCTGCTCTTTCCAGGAAATGTTGCCTGTTGGTGGTGTTGTAATGCATATGTAGAAGCAATGGGGTTACTACTATTTGTCTTTGCTTTCTGCATTCCTAGCTCTGGCAATACCAGTCTCTGCCAATCGGCAAACAACAGATCAGTTTCTGTTTAGTCATCACTCTCGGATAGCTTCCAACTAGCCTCTGTGGAGGCTGATGCAATCATCAATCTCTCCTTGCATGACAAATGCTGAGCATTTCATGTTGGTTATCTGCTCTGCTTTTATATTTTAAAAAAGTTTCTTGTCCCACTGAGAGAAGAAAGCTATTGTAAACTTGTGATCAGTTGTACCAACTGTAATGTTTTCTTATGACAAATCTTGTATGTTTTGGGTTGTTTCATATTCTGGAATTCTATGAATGCTTGATATGTATAGATAAAAAATACCAGGTTCACAAACAGGAACTCACAGCTGTGGTTATGGATATACTAAGTGTGACAGAGTGCAAATACTTGAAGAAAGCTCATTATCCAGTGTACTGCCCTCATGTCCTGTTATGTCTCTATGCCTTCACACTCTAAATACAAATAAATGCTGCTGGGGAATGGGATTTCCTTCCTTTTAATTTCAGTCAGTGCATACTTCATTTCTTTGTCCCTCTCCTTGTCTAACCTTGTGGCAGAAGGCAGCCAGGCGTGGAACACTACTACACCCATGTGCTCTACTTGTGCAGGTTAGGGTTTTTTGTGTTTTCTTAGAGGAACAGGTTAGAAAGGCTATTGTATCTTCACTTCTCAGTTTCTACATTGAGGTAGAGACAGTGAGTAGAGAAGATCCTAACTGGTCCCAGAGGCTATGTTTTTGCTGGCAAATAAATTAGGCCAGGGTGCATAAGGTGCTCTGGCCTCGAAAGCAAATGGCACAGTACAGCTTTCATCCAGGTGGTCAAGTCCTCTTCTGCCCTTTAAGTCATATTTATGTACTCCCTGCTTGGAGTGGCTGTGCTGTTCCCCATGCTGTGTCTAGGTATTAGTCTGAGAAGCCTTAAACGGTATGGGTGATAAGTTATATAAAAGAGCATGCTAATGATTAAACAGCAAGGCTGACTGTAAGTCAGTACCCCAGGCTTACTCGTTGACTTGAATGGATGTAGCCAGAGCCTGCTCTCCCTTCTGTTCTCCTAATTGTGGAGCAGGATGAGAGGATTCTTTTTTTACCTTTTCCTCTAGTATGTGGAAAACAAGAGCATGTGACAGCTAAATCCTGGGATATCTACTTTATTGTCTATAATATAATTAATGCTAAGGACTAGTAACTCTTAGACTATGAAGAACTCAAGAAGCCTGGTCTGCAGCTTTCTCCTGGGTGTCCTGCTGCACCCAGAGTCCAAGACGGCACCCCATTTACTGGCTGTTCGTGATCTGTGACAAACTGGAGTAACCTGGAAAAACTGTGGGATGCACCTGTCAAAGCAAGTCTTGGAATATATCTGTTTCCTGTGAGCAGAAAAAAAGGTCAAAGGAAAAGATATTTTTGGCACTGTTTATTTCTATTTTTCTTTTATTTCTGCAGGGGTTTTGTTTGTACAAATTAAGCCTGTGATGGAAGGACTTGACAGAATCCGCACTTGTCTTGTGCAGGCCAGGTTTTCATGTGGTTGAGCATGTGGGCAGCTGACACTTCTGAATACAGGAATGGATCTTGGAACTCTGCTGAAATAGCTGTGTGAACAACAACAATAGCAGCTGCTGCAGGTCTTGGCATAGCCATAATAGCTATAGTTGCAGCTGTGACAGCAACAGAAGCCACAGGAAAGCTAGGAAGGCTTTCTGGCTGTGCACTCGCTGCTGGCTGGGGTGCTGTGATTACCTTCATGTGACAGAAGATTCCTTATTACAGCAGATGGCTACTTAAAATCCAATGAAGACTGAGCCACCAAGCTGAAGATACTCTCCTTAGATTCTCACCTGTGTAGTGAATGAAGGGTTGGACTTTTGCATGGAGCTACAGACTGCTCCATTGTTTTCTTAATGGGCTTATGGAGAAGGGAGAGGAACCTGCTAGTGCTATGTCAGCCTATGGAATTTGGTGTTGTGAATCATTCAGGTTTGTAAGCTGAAATAATGTAATGGACTGTTACAGGCTGGGGACTGACTGGCTGGAAAGCAGCTCTGTACAGAAGGATCTGAGTGTTGTGGTGCACAACAAGTTGGTGATGAGCCTGCAAAGAAGGCCAGCGGCATCCTGGGCTGCATCAGGAAGAGCATTGCCAGCAGGCTGAGGGAGGTGATCCTTCCTTTCAGCCTGGGTGAGAGACTTTGGAGTGCTGGGTGTAGTGCTGGGCTCCCCAGTACAACAGAGACATTGACATCCTGAAGCGAGGCCTGTGAAGGGCTATCAAAGATGATTAGGAGACTGGACCATCTGTCATACAAAGAGGCTGACAGAGCTGGGACTGTTCAGTCTCGAGAAGGCTCAGAGGATCTTGTCAACATTTAAAACTACATTATGAGAGGGAGTAAAGAAGGTGGAGCTGGTCTCTTCAGAGGTGTCCAGTGAAAGGACAAGACAAAATGGACACAAACTGAAATACAAGAAATTCCATTTAAGCTTAAGCAAAATCTTTTTCACTCCAAAGGTGGCCAAACACTGGAACAGCTTGACTGAGGAGGTTGCATTGTCTCTATCCTTGGAGATACTCAAAACTCAAACTGGACAAGGCCTTGAGCAATCTGATCTGTGCTCTGCTCCGGAAAGGAGGGTTAGACTAGATGGTCTTTAAAGGTTCCTGCCAACCTCAACCTTTCTGTGATCCTGCAACCTGATAGCAAAAAGTCATTTTGCTCTCCATCTTGATTAATGAAATACTCATTGTTATGCAATGATAGTTTGCAAAAGAACAAGGGAGAAGGGGCCAAGAGGGGTTTCTAGTAGATTGGGCAACTAGCTAGATGGTGGTCATGTATCTCATGGAGTAAATTGGTCCATGGGACTGAGAGATAATTTCAAGAGTTTGAGAAGTCAGAAGCAAATTATAATGTGGTTTTAGACAGAGACCAAACAAAAACCCCCAAATTACCTTTGCTCCTTTAGAGTAGAAAATCACTTCCCTGTGAGCATATCCTTCATCTGTTTCAATTAAACAATACTTGGGGACATACTGTTTGCTCAAAGTATTTTATAAGGTGTCCATTTATAACAAATGTCTTAAAAACCATCTTTATTTATGGCTTTCACCAGGATCAAATGTTGCAGACATTAAGTGAAAGCTAATTTTTTTTTTTTTACGTAATACCATGCATTATATACTTTTTCCAGGTAATGAAGACCAACTGCAACCTGTTGACATCTGGAGAACAATTCTTTCAGACTTTATAAATCTGCACACATATGAATACTGAATATTTGCTAACATCCATGAGATTGTAATTAACATTTGGCTTTATCCTGGGATGAATGTGTTCATCCATCATCTCGAAAGCTGTGTATTTTTCACTAAGAGTAAAAATCTGGTCTATGAGTATTAGGGTAGCTTAATGATGCATAGGGGCCAGTATTTCCTTGCTATTTACACTGTGCAACAGCAGGAAGAGAAAGAAAACGCCTAGAGAGCATACACTGTTCCGTATCGCATTTTCAACAGTCCTCAAATTGTAATTACAATCTCGGGTGGCTGAGAAAAAGCTTTAAGCATGATGAAAGAAACACCCCCTGTTTTCTCCTTACTGCCATGCTCACACGCTCCAGCCGGCTCTCTCTTGCTCTCCTCGCTGTGGAGGCCGGCTGGCGTCCCGGGCGCCAGGGCAGGTGCCTCGGCCGTTCCGTAGTGCCCCTGCTGGATAAACGTTGTACTGCTGCGTTGTCCTTCACCGCCTACTTAACCCCCACAATTCTCTTATAAACCTCTGCGAGGGGGGGGAATGAGGGACAGGCCGCGGGGCCTACCCGCCCGGCCCGCGGGCAAGCCGCTTCCTCGCGGCTGGGCGCCGGCCAATCTCGCAGGGAGCTGTGTGCGAGGGATTCGAAACGAGCGAAAGGAGCGCAGCCTCTGGATTAAAAAAACAAAAAAAAACCAAACCGAGAAACGAACCCGCCATTTTCTCCTCTTTCCTGCCGGCGGCCTGGGAAGAGGAGAGGCCGCCGCTCGCGGAAGCCCCCGCGCGGCGGGGGGGGGCGGGGCTCCTTCGCCACGCCCCTCCCGTGGCCGGAGCCCCGCCCCCCAGCTGGGCCCGGCCCTGTGGCCGTGGCGCCTTTCCCCGGCCGGGAGGTGGGGGCGTGTCCCGCCCGAGTGCGCCTGCGCCGCCCGCGCGGCCGCGTAGGGGCTGACGGGGGTTGTTGTGGAGCGGCGGGGAAGCACGTGAAGAGCGCAACGTCATCATAAACACTCGTAGGCAACATGGCGGCGCCTCCGAGCGGCAAGGTAACGGCGGCGGGCTGGGCCCGCGTCTCCGCGCGGGTGGCGCCGGCTGTCGTCCGCTCCTCTTCGGGGGTTCCCCCTGCCGCTGGGGTCGCCCCGCTTGGGGCCGGGCCCCTGCGTGGCCGGCCGGGGGCCCCCTTCCTCCCCGCGGGGTCTCCTCACGGGGCCCGGGCCCGCCCCTCCGGACACGGGCCCTCCCGCCGTTTGGGAGGCCGTGGGCCCTCTGCGCCGCCCTGAGGGGAGGAGGGGGTCGCGGCCAGCGGGTGGGACTTGGGCCCTGTCCGGGGCTGCGGGGAGAGCCGGCCCCGGTGGAGGAAGAGGCCGCTCTCCGCCGGTAGGCGGGCGGCCCCGGGGCCGGGGGTTGGCCTCCGTAGAGCAGGCTCTGAGGCTGAGGTGGAGGAACGAGACTCGTCCCGTCTACGTGGCCGCGTGTCCCGGGGGTGCTCGTAGACGTTCCTGGCCTTTTTTCTTGGCCTGCACGCTAGTAGTGAGCGGGGACCTGCCCCGGCGTGGATACAAAGCCTTGTCAGTCGGGTAATTTGGTAATGTAAAGGTTTTTACGCCCCGCCGATCCTTGCCGAGTGTTGTTGAATGAAACGGTAGAGCTTGACAAGGATTCCAGTGTCTGTTCTGGTTTGAGGTCACGGGAGGGAAGGTATTGGCGACCATCTCTGCCTCCCTCCTCCCCCACCAACGGATCCGAGTTGTGTCCGTATGGTTTTATTGTAGAAATATTTTTATTCCGTGACTCTGTCTTCTAAAAGTGTTGCTTTTCAATGCTGGGCTCCCGAGCACGTGGATCCTTTACCTAGAGTTTAAAATCTCAGTGTAGTGTCTGACTGCATGTAGCCAGGGTTAGAGTGTGATAGTCTTCGGTTTCACCTTTCCAGCATATGGCAGCGAATGATTATTTCAGCTCATGCTGATCTCGGCATAAGAGAACATATGTAATTAGCCATGTCTGTGCTTCTCGGAGGGTGCTGAGGAGTGCATTTAGCTGGCAGGAAAATTCAGTAGAGATCTTGCTTCTGCCAGTTTACCATATCCATTTCAACCAGAACTGGTGGAGCAGGCACTTTGTTCAGCTGGAGTTATTACAACTTTTAAGTTCTTTACTGCTGTTAGGTGCTGTAAATGTAAAGATGGCCATACTGTCTTCCCAGGTGTTTCTAGCTGTGCACATCTAGTTTTTATGTATACAGGGAAAAGTTACTCTTCTAGTTTTGTCCATTTTAAGCTCAATCCGGCAGTTTATTGGATGATGGTAAATATTTTCATTTTGCAGTTTATTGTTTTTTTTCCAGGTAGGTTTTTATCAGGATCCTCTTTGGGAAGGTTCTCCTGAAAGCAGCTATATTATCCTAGTTTATATGAGAGGCTAAAGCTATTGTGGATTAGTTGTTTGTAAATTTGCTGCGTATTTGTTGTTCCTTTAAAAAAAAAAAAGTGTTTGCCTGAGACTAAATCTCTAAGATGTTGCAAAACTTCGTTTCAGTTATTCCACATCCACAATGCTAATGTAACTTGTTAACGCAACTTCTAATTCAGTAGCATTCTTTGCCATGTCTCCTTTGATGTAGAGGAAATATGATAGTTGTGTTTTCTCAGACTTCGTGAAGTGGCTGGACTGGTTTGAAGTTTCACTGCTCTTGGTAGGAGCAGTTCCATCCTTCTCTAGATCTCCCCATCTGTGTGTTGCACTTCTGCTTGCTTGGATACTGTACTCATTTGATCTCTCCGTGATTTGATTTAACAAGCTGAGATAATACATAAAACTGTGTGTACTTATTTTTGGCTGGGTTAGTTTTCTATTGGTCTGAGGAGCACACTGGATCACAAATTGTTCCTTTGGATGGCAGCAGGATTTTAGAAGGGCTCACAACTAGTGAGACTTCATTCCAGATGGAATAAACGCTGTGTAAGTTGGTACAGAACCAGTATTCTCACTTAAAACATTTTGCACTTTGGTGTGTTTCCAAGCTATGGGTGTCCTAATTTAATTACACTTTTCCTTCTGGCTGTGCAGTGTTGTAATGAGGTGTTTCAGGTGTAGATTTCTGAAAGAGTAGTAGGCATTAGTTTTTGGGGTCCTTTAGTCTCATTTGGCAGATCTTGTCACATGGAAGTAATGTATTTTACTGTATATGTTCTTTTCTGCAAAATATTACACAAAGTAATTCCAGTGGAATGCACATGGCAATATATTAAGCATCTGGGATAGCCTGCATTGTCTCAGCTTTCATGCAATCCTGTTTCAGCAAACTGTATAAGGTTGTGGTTTCTATTATATTTTTACTGTTTGCCTTCCCCTTCTCTATCACTTTTTTTTTATTTCCCGGACATCATTAATATCAATGGATTCACAACTCTGCTGTTTCGTATTGTCTCTGCTCCATACATTAATGGGATATGAATTACAAATTTGGTAACCTCATATAACTGTATGTACTACTTTACTTGGATTTTTGTCCTATTTGTTTTTTTCTTACCGTTTTGTATATCAGAAGGTTCTTTTCAGTGTTTTTCTCTATATGGTTAACTCGGTTCTAGAAAACTTAAGTTAATGTTGTTGAGTTCTGGAGTCATGACTCATTCTTTATTAATGACCTTCTGCACTAGAACAGCGTGAGCTTCATTTTTTTGCCCTTTCTTAGAGTTGCCAGTTTTTTCTGCAAGTAACTTGGCAGTAAGGTCTTTTCGTTTTTCAGTGCTTTTGACTTTATGCGTGTAAACAAGTATATTTTCTCTTTTTGTTGCTTAGCAAATGGCAGTTTGTTTTCCTTATTTCAGAGAACCAACTCTGGACTCAACCCTTATAACAGAAAACCATGTTAGAAAATGAGGTAAAAAGTTGTATATGGGGAGAAGTACAAACTTCCAAGTTCAGTATGTCATTGTATAGGCTATTATTGCAGCTGGTCTAAAGACAGTAACAACTTTTGTTTTATGCTCCTGGAGTTCAAAGTATCTTCAGCACATGGGCTGTTAGATCTTTCTCAAATTACCAATTGACACATGGACTGCCAGAGAAGTTATTTTTCACTTGCCTGTGCCCTTGCTCTTGAAGTTAAAGCTAGTTCAGCAACTAGAGGTGTTTAAGTAGCAGTGTAGCTACTACTAAACAATAATGTTGTAAATGCTGTGGTGTTGGGAGGTGGGGTGTGGGGTGTGTCTTTGCTGTTGAGGGTTTTTGTTTGTTTGTTTTGGGTTTGGGTTTTTTTTTGCCAGGACCAGCAAAGAGATTTAAAATATGGTGTGTTAAAATTTGCTTTGCATCCTTCAGGTAGTTTGTTGGCACAGATATAGCAGAATATTTTAGATGTATATATATTCTGTGGTGTGGGCAGTGTCTTGCTGCACCTTCTGCTAGGTAAATTTGGGGGCACAGAGACTCCCATACTATGCATTGTTGTGCCATTTTATTAAGCACTTGATTTAAAATCTTCATTATAACTTTTTCAGCCTTTGTCATTTACTACGTACAGAATCATAATCTTTTCTGAATATGGTGTACTTCGTAGGTTTTCTTTGTGAACAGGAGCCTTTGCCTCTTTTGAATTTAGTTAAGGTTTCATTATGCTTGAATGTAAAGCAGTTCACTGATAATTCTGAAATTTCCGTATATTCTTTCTGCTTTCTATTCATTAAGGATTTCGTTTGCAGAAGAGTTCACAGTAGAAATAGTGTGTTACTACCTCAAGCTTTTACTGAATAGACTTGTATTTTCACTGATATCCCACTATTGTTGCATGAGTAACAGAAATATGTTGTGGTTCAAGAAATCTTCAGTGCATCTAAGGCAGAACTTGAAAAACTTACTGTTGTCAAGCAGGAAACCTTTCTTATGTGGTACGTGGTGTTGTGAGCTTTCTCATTTGTCGCAATATGGACAATATTGGTGGGGTTCTCCCCACCCCCACTCCCCCACTTAGAAACTTGGTGTTTGTAAGACTTTTATTCTCTTAAGACTAGCATGAAATTTTACTGTCTTAGGAAAAAGGTTTGAGCCATAGGATCAGCAAACAGAAGACATACAAGGTTATAGCTTTATATTTTTATTAAAATTCAGATGCCAGAAGTTGTAGCGTATCTTCTGTGGAGCAGAAGATGACATTGGTCAAGTAATGTTAGCTTGATGCTTTGCAGAGCACTCAAATGTGCTGGTATCTGGTCACTGAAAGCAGACTAATGATGTAGCAGGTACTTTGATGAGGCCAGTGACAGTTTGGCAGTGGATGTGTGAATAAGCTCTGGGGAAACCTCAGCTATTCTGAAGAGGGAGATGGAAATTAAAGCAGCATAGTGCAGATTTTTAAATTGAGTTATATTTCTTCTTAGTTTAGAGCTGTGCTTTAAGTTAGATAATCCTTTTGTGGCTGTAAGGTCTCTCAGGACAACCATTGCCTAAATTGAATTTACTTTATTGGGCTGTAGTTGTTTCCTTACTGTGTTGTATCTTTTGTTCAGTTTACCTTCTGTCAGAACCTGAAAATGAAATGCTGCACAGCTGCTATATCTGTTGTTAATGTTTGCAGACAGACCCATTTTTCCTTAATTTGTAGTCTGTGGAGTGTTCAGACTTTCTTACTCAAGCACTTTCTTATGAGCGTGCCTGCTTGCTGCTTCAGCTGTTGAATCAATCCACAGTGAGGTCCTTTACCTGATTCTCTAATATGAGGCAAAAATGAAGTAACTGCTATTGAAAACTTGTTAGAATCAGGATTTGCACAGTACCATAATTACTTAATGACTCCAGAGCAGTGGCTGATTCACTGTGTAGGTGCTGCAAGCTGTGTCTGTCATGAGAAGCTGGATGGCATCTTGGCAGAGCAGTGCTGGCCCCGAGTTGTACTCTCTGGCAGAAAAGGAGAGCGAGTTGGATGAGGACATGGAGAGTATGAAGTGTCTGAAAGATGGGACTAGCGAACTAGCTGGGGGAGTTGCTGTGCTTCTCCGTTCTCTCCCATGTCCTGCGTTTGGCAGGTTGTTGGTGTGTGACGGAGGCGAGAACAAGAGCATGAGGTACAAACAGTCAGTGCACATGACATCAGCTGGTACTTGGGTGCCCAGCACAGGCAGGGTGAGAAATACGTGGGTGAGGAGGGCAGGACCGCCCTGTTCTGTGGTAGCCCCAAATCTAGCTCTCCTTTCTCGTTGTCTACACCTCGTTGTCTACACTTCATTTTCTTTGGGTGCAGTGTTGTCGTCTTTCACAAGCTGGTAGCACAGGGCCATAAATTGCCATCAAATGGCAAGCATTTAATCCCAAAACTTGGCTTGCGTTCTGGCATATATTGTAATTGTTGATGTGGTATGCTAAAGGCCTTCTGCTCATGCGTGTCCCTGGCAATAAAAAGCTACAAACGTTGCCCGTTCACTGCTCGTTGTAAGCAATACAATGAGCTGGAGGTACAAATTGTCTGTGCCGTGTCCTTACAGTATTAAGAATGATACAATTTATTTCACAGAAAATGATACTGGTACAACAGTGGGACTTCACAAAGTTATTTTCTGCTGGACATGGACTATAAATACTTGAACGGTTTTCCAGAACCTTAACTAGCTTATGCCGTGACATGTAAACTGAGCCTGCATCCTGCCACTTCCCTCTATTTTTTTGTAGTAGGTGGGTAGACGATTATTGCTTCGTGCAGCTTTCCGGAATTTTGTGCTGTGGTTCCCTGTTTCTCAAGACCCTCTGTCAGTAGGTGAGATGGTGGAGCACAAGGCAGGGAGCTGGATCTGTTACGAAGAGCAATATAGAATTTTTCAGTTCCGTGACAACTGTGGCATTGGGAACACTTTTTCTTTTCCCGTGAAAGGAAACGTTTGTCCTTCTGAGAGATTAATGGATGGAAAAATAATAAAAACAATACTAGACTGCATACCTTCTAGACTGAGAAGATATACTTTGTGATACTTACTAACATTATTGACAGAAATGCACTTCTACCAGTGTAACTCTGATACAAATAGTTTTTTCTGGAACAGCTGTCCCGGTGATTGATCGCTTTTGTTCATATTTCTGACTAGTTGGAGTGATAGATTAGGTCCAAAGAGCTAGAAGGTAAAATTTAAATAAATTCCAAAGTTGCCTTGTTTAAACAGGGACTGAATTTAAAACCAGGTATTTGGTAGAAATAGAGGGAGGATCTTTGATAGAAAAGAGAAAAAAACTGTAATAGAGAAGAGGAAAGAAAGCTTCCAGTATTTGAAAGGTAACTTGATGTTAATAATCCTTCAAGAGGGAGATTATACTAAGTGATCACTAGAGGCTTCTTCCAAGTGGTGTTTCTGTGATTAAACAGGACACTTCAGAAATTTCTTGCTTGTGTAAAGTGAAGAGAAATTTAAGAAGTAAATCTACAACAGAAAGGACAAGTTAACTGAATTTTATTGCTATTTTTAAGCTCTGTATTCTTGTCTGGCTAGTTAAACTTGCATACCTAAAATTCTATTTTACTGGCCTGACTGCAGATGTAATGATTTTTAAAACCTGACAAATGAGTAAGTTGAGAAAAGAAGATTCTGATATTTTAGTACCAAAGAAATATAATATCTGTCTTGGATTAGTTAAGAATTATTAGGTTTTGCCTTTAAAAATATGTATTTCTTAAGGCAGTGTTTGCAGCTTGGTTTGAAAATTTAACATGGTTATAAAAAAAGTTACTGTTACTATTTGATGTATTTCACTTCCACAAAATCTAAGTTTGGTATATTAGGAACTTTTCACTCTTCTAAAGAGTTGTTTTAAAACAGAACCCGTTTACATTGTTTATGAGCTTTTAAGAGTATAAATAGCATGTAGCTTTGAATTTTGCTGAATTTTGTAGCTGCTGAATTTTGATAGAGAAGAATTCTCTGATTTTTTTTTTTTTTTTTAAGAGCATGATCAGAATACTGTGAAGAGTTTTATAAATGCTTAAATGCGAAAGTTCCATGGGCATTGTGTACTCCTACGAGACTCTCTTATTTGGCTGTCACATGTTCTACCTTTGAAATGGAACCTTTGCCATTCACCCTGAATGTAGGATTGGGCCATTATTTAATCTAAGGCTGCGATTTTTTATTTCTGTGGAGTTCGTCTTTTCTACACTAGATTGTCCGTTTTTAATTTAAATTAAGGTTCTCATTTCAACATTCTTAAATGGCAAGTGGGGGAAAGGCAGACTATGTAAGAAAGTCTTTTAATGTTTTAAAAGCTGTGTAGTATTTCCATATGAACCTCTGCCTGCTGATTTTAAAAAATACTAGGTATTGAATGCATTTTGTGATTTACTGGCAAAGTAATAATAGTTGGTGTGTTGCTTAGAGAGTAAGTTTAACAAGTTCCATTTTCCATTGTTTCTTGATTAAAGTAAGTGGAAGACTCAGATCTTGGGGATGGGGGAGGAAGGAAAGGTAACAAAGCCCCTACCAAGGTAGCAGTGTTCACTTCAACTTATGTAGGTGAGTCAAAATGATAATGAGTACTGCAGGAGAGAGAAACAATTTTAAAATCTTGGTTTTTATTTCATTATCCACTTTGTTATAGGTTATATATGAGCAAGAAGGAGTTTTCATTCATTCATCCTGCGGAAAAAATGATGACCAGGACAGCTTAATATCAGGAGTACTACGTGTCATAGAAAAGGTATTTGCATAATATGTTATGGAAACTTTGTGTATTTGTTGGCAAAATGTCTTTTTAAATATAGGATTTTGTAAATGAACAAATATCACATCATGTTTGACATCATCTGCATCATTTATATATATATATGTAAGTTGTACCATAATCATACCCTGAGCAAATAGGGAAATATGTACTTTGTTGTGTAGGATTGAATTTTTTTATGATTGTTTGTATTGTAGGAAAACGAAGTAATAGTAGACTGGAGACCACTGGCTGATACTTTGGATGCTTCTAATATTCTCTGTGCTGGGAAGGTACGTTTGTTGGTTATCAGCATTCTTCATTCTGTTTCTCCAGAGATTTTATTTTGTGTGAACTTATGCGTAGGTGATCTCATAACTGGAAGCAAAATCTATTTATGTGATTATCATTGGTATTAATGGCTACATGTAGGAATCATATTTGTGGACTGCAGCCCAGTTCAGGTTATTGGGATGCATGTGTAGGTGACTGTATTTAGTTTTTACTTGGTTCATATATAAAATAGAAGGGGGCTATCTGTATGAATAGTAAAGACCAAATGAGTCTAAGTGTATCCTGGTCACCAGTCCCCCTGCATCTACTACATTGTAGTCTGGTGATTCACTCTTCATAATTAGACTCAAAGCAGAGGGGTACCGTTCAAATGGAAAATAAAAATAGAAGTCTATGGGGGTTCCAAGATGCAGTGATATGTGGTATTTAAGCAGTATTAAGAGGATATGTCTAAAGAAGAAAGATTTAAGTTTTACATTTAAATAAAAAGCTTGTTATGTTGGTAGAGTCTGTAAGAGAGGCTAGGATATTTTAGTACCATGCTGAATTTATTAAGTAAAACCTCTTGTCTTAGTCATAAGTCCAAGTTTCCTGTGTTGAACTGTATCATGTTTCTTAGGATTTTAATACTACAGATTCTTTTAATTTGTGAAAACCAAGATGCTTATTCTTCTTGTTGAATCTGAGAAACTAGCTCAATTTTCATACCTTGCGTTTTTTGATAGTCACTTTTTTTTTTGCTCAGGATTCCAGTTCTGTTGTGGAGTGGACTCAGACTCCTAAAGAAAAATGTTCCCGAGGAGCAGACCGTCCAATTAGTTATGAAGCAGAATGGGACATGGTCACCACAGTCTCTTTTAAAAAGAAACCTCATTCAAATGGAGGTACTTAAATAAGCTTGTTTTGTTTTTTCTTTATGGTAACTTGTAACTGAGGAATTGCCTTTAAGATACAGTTGTCGTGGATTTTATTAGGAATTGAAAAGCTGCGAGTCATTTGTGGTGAGAGGTGAATCTCTGGGTGTGGAAAAAAATTCACAATGGAATAGCTACTGTCTGCCTCCTTTGTATTTTTTTTTCTTTAAATTGCTAGAGAATGGTATTGAAAATAAATGTTAAATGTAATTTATTGCTGTGATGATCATTAGGTGATGTAGCAGTTATATCTGCATTGGGCTCTTGTATTCTTTCAGACAAATGGGATTTGAACTAGATGTCATGTTAGAGAAGAAAATGAAAAAAATAAGTGGTTTATGACTCAAATGCCTTTCCATACTGCAACAGCAGGGGGAGATGGAATACACAGTTAATGTGGTACATGGGTCTTTTTTATATGGTCTTTTTTACTTCAGCAAAATAATTGTATAGCTACATCATTTTTGTTACAGTGTTTCAGTAGAGATATGCAGGTGGGTCAGGGCAATCCCAAGCACAGATACAGGCTGGGCAATGAGTGGATTGAGAGCAGCCGTGCGGACAAGGACTTGGGGGTGTTGGTTGACGAGAAGCTCAACATGACCTGGCAATGTGCGCTTGCAGCCCAGAAAGCCAACCGTATCCTGGGCTGCATCAAAAGAAACATGGCCAGCAGGTTGAGGGAGGGGATTCTCCCCCTCTACTCTGCTCTAGTGACACCCCACCTGCAGTACTGCGTTCAGCTCTGGGGCCCTCAACGTAAGAAGGACATGGACCTGTTGGAGCAAGTCCAGAGGAGGGCCGTGAAGATGATCAGAGGGATGGAGCACCTCTCCTGTGAGGACAGGCTGAGAGAGTTGGGGTTCTTCAGTCTGGAGAAGAAAAGGCTCCGGGGAGACCTTACAGCAGCCTGCCAGTACCTAAAGTGGACCTACAGGAAAGCCAGAGGGACTTTTTACAAGGGCCTGTAGTGATAGGACAAGGTGTAATGGCTTTAAACTGAAAGAGGGTAGATTTAGCTTAGATGTAAGGAAGAAGTTCTTCCCTGTGAGGGTGGTGAGGCACTGGAACAGGTTGCCCAGAGAAGCTGTGGATGC
>JANHGO010006164.1:0-21832 GCA_024606505.1 Aquila spilogaster
TGAGTCAGATCTAATACCTCCAGGTATTATACCCTTTATATGCCACATTCTTTTTGTTTTCTTTTTATCTTCCGTTCATTATCCAAGTTGTCTTCTTGAGTTTCTTTCATGACTCCCTGGCGCCAATAAAACAGCCTGAAAAAAACAGATACAGAAAACACATGAGCCATTTTCTGAAGTCTTTCAGCCCAGTTCAGTAACTTGTGAAGATGTATACAGCTGCATCCATTTAAAGAGCTTAGAATCAAAATTCTAAATGTCAATGGAACCATCAAAATAAGGCTTAGGGTAAATATAATCCTGCTAGCATATTCTATTTATATGCGGATGCAAGAGAGCTGCATCTTAAAAGCTACAAGACTGCGACTGTTATTAAATAGTTAATGTACAGTTTGGGTGAGTTAAGGGATGTATCTTTTAACTAAATAGTTTCACATATGCTTCTGTTCAGAATTATCAACAGATGACTAGGTCAATTAATGCCCTTTAAAACTTGTTTATAAAACTGAATGAATTTAATGTGAAGGAAGCTGCTTCTCAGGTTGATAATATCCATAAAAACGGAATAACCCTGCATTTAGACTAAATTAAAATAATCACCTTACAAAAAAATTGTGTAACAAAAAGGGAGAAGACAGCATCAATCCACTGATCTCAGAATACCTATGAAACAATTTGAATATCGTAAGTAAAAATTCCCCCCCCCCATATGATTATACTGTACGAGCAAATCTTCTTGAAAGAAGTTCAGAATGATGTGAACTGTGTTATTCCCCCAAAATCGTCTTTCAAGCTGACCACGTGAGACTTAGCTCTTGAGACGGTACGTTTTATTAAGGTGAGACAAACATGGAATACGTGATTCAAATAGTAAATACGTCAGAAAAAACAACAATCCTAGAACTCAAATGTACGACAGCATTGAAGACTATTTTAGTAACAATGCTAACAGGTTTTATTTGGAATTGCATGTCAATTCTGCCTTATTCTTAATACTAATGTTATGCTAACATTTTAAAACATAGTAAATGTTACTATAGACCTGACTGATTTTAATAAGAAAAGGGTTTTTGAGATAGAGATGGAACATAAAGACATAGGATCCTACAACATTTCTGCAACAAGAGTACCGACTACACATTACATCTAGATTTAAGAGTAACAACAGCTCCTTCCTTCAAGACCACTAAAGGAAGGCTACAGAGGCATAAGTATAGTCCTCGAAAATATTCCATTAAGTATGCTTATGCAGTACATTCTCTTTAGATGTGCTACTTATAAACGTAAAGTTCAAAATGCTATGTAAAGAAAAAAAATAGCTGTGGTATTTACAAGAAGGATTTGGACTAGAAAGGAGCCGGCTGGACATACCACCCCCTTGACTAAGGTGCTGAAATCTAAAGAATAGAGTGCGATTTTTGGAATAAAGAGTATGATTTTCTGCAGGATGAAGCCTTCTAGAATAGCCTGGCACTGTTTGGCAGGGATCTGTTTCAACCTTCCCATGTTCTGGAGCACTCCAACAGGATGCAATCCTTGGCTGGCCAAAACCGGGGAGGGGACGGGACACTATGAAGAGATCCTGGTCGCTGACAGTGGAGAGGTGACCGAGAACCAGCTAGCGAAGGTTAGAGTGAATGTCACATGAAATACCTTGCCATCCCTCATATAAAAACAATCTATCCTTTAATCTCTAAATCTGGTACACAGAAATAGGATTTGGAGAGCACTTGGCAACAGTTCAGGGCGCTCTCAGGTTTTCAGTTTAGAAGTTTTGGTGTTTGATTGTTTTTATCCTGATTAAGAAGGTAGCAGACGATGTTTCATCAGAACCAAGGCACAATTTACCTCCAAGTTTCAGCATTATTACTGAATGCTGCATTGGCATTTTTATTACAGGTCCCATGTAAAGCTAAAATAGGTAAATAATTCCCCTATTATTTTTAATGAGAATTAACTTTCTGTAACACAGTAAAATCAGAATCAGAAAATACATATTTAAAATACTGGAAGCACACAGTGCAGAGAAGGTTGCTCATCTCTTAGCCCAGTCTTGCTGTGGCTCATGATGCTATTTAGGGCAATTGCATTGGATCCATTACGAGAAAATAATAGCCATCAATTTCTTTTTTGCACAAGCAGCAAGAGACACTCTGAAGTAACTTTATATTTCTACCGGTTCTGCAATGCTCTGCCTCAGCTAACATCCCATTCCATCACCACTGTAATACTTATCATCATCTACCCAGATAAACCATTTTTCAGCACTGCACATAGCTTGAAATAGTACTAAAAGAGGCAAAAGAATTCACTGAACTGCTTTGTCTGTGGAAAATATTTAAATATTTTTACTCAGTACAGTGAATTGGAATAAAATGGCTGCTTCAGTCATATAACTTCAGTCAAAAGTTTATTGTTTGCATGACTTTTTCTTGAGAAGTACTAGAGACTAAAGAACTGTAAACTAACACAAGGATTTGAGTGACTTAAAAAATAAAAATGAATCAGAGCACAGGTATGATGATCCATTTTCCATTCTTCCCCAGGTACAAAAATACTTCAACCACCACACTGACCCGAAGCAGAAAACAGTGAACGATGCTATGCACATCACTGAAGTTTGACCTTTTGCCTTGTAATTTACTGTACTTATATGCAAGTTGGGGTCTGAGAGGACACACCAATGTGCCTGTGTGCAATGAATTACAGAAAAGAGGGCTAAGGCTCCCTGGAAGCTTCTTAGTACATGGCTAATCAGTGTGTAACTAGCCATGTAGAAGTACACAGCTAATCAGTGTGTAACTAGCCATGTTTTATAGGAAAATGCTCATGGAAGTGAGATTTTTTCACTAAACCCCAGCACACTTCTGTGTGGATTCCTACAAACTGCAGGCAATAAAATACCCAGTACATATTGTAACCGTTGCACATTTCTATTAGGCATGAATGGCAAAAGTAAGAGGTTGCCATTCATGTTTTGGTACAGAAATCCTTCACTAAACTGCACATGCAGAGCTGCTATGTGTTATTTCATTTAACTGCATAACACCATAGAAAAGTTAAGTGTAGAACAGGTCTCTCCAAGCACAGTTAAACCTCTCAAATCTGGTTCAGCCAAGGACACCCTTTGCATTTTCCCAATAACCGGTTATCAGCCAAACAAAGAAAACGGAGCTAAGGAAGACAGCAGTCAAAAAGAAGATGACAGTCACTTAAACCAGGCTGGGTCTGGCTCTTTTTCACGCTACTGCTGGCGTAGGCTGGTTTTATAATACATTTTAAACGATAAGGCAGCCTGGACGAGAAGCTGCAAGTTTAAAGGGACAACTGGTGGGGACAGCGGCACTGATCTATTAGGTTTGGCAAACTCTTTCGTGACTGAAAAAAGACATTTAAATCCCAGTAGGGATCAGCCTGACCGTGAATGCTCTGACATACAGAGCATCCATTTGACTACTCAAACCTCTACATTTATTACCAGTCCAGAATCTTCCAACTCAACTGCAGAAAAATTCTGTCTCTTTTGATGTACCATTTCCCCCTTCTCCATCAAAGTATTCTATCTGAAGTACTTTGGATTGGGATAGAAAGTATTCGGATTTTGGACCAAATCCAAAGTATTTTGGACACTGGATTCTATCCAAAGGCCTGATTTTCATCAACCCATGTAATAAATACCTCTTCTTTGTAATCTCATAACAACTCCAGACAACTCATGTTATCTCACCACGAGTAACACAACTTTCCACATCTAAATCAATTACTTCTTTTTTTTGTGCGCCAAGACATGCCGTTTAGATTTGTTTTGCAGTCCAGTTTCATTACAATATGCTTAAAAGTATTTCACTGGGGAACTATGCAAAACTACACTGAATTGTTTCCCCCTTTAGCCCCCTCAAACCCCTCCCCCCCTGGAAAATTTCTCCTTAATTTTCATGTGCTGAAAGTATGTTTTCAATTTTTAATGCAACTGTCTCACTTTTTGAAATGTTGCATTTTAGGAAGCCTCTTTGCACACTCAGCTGTTAATGTTTACTTTAAAAATTTTTTAGTCAAGTGGTGAAATAGAAAACTTGGTACAAAGTAAAAAGAAACTTAAATTAGGTACTAATGGCCTGGATTCAGATCTATCACATATGATAGTAATACCAATGTAACATTTATTTTATTAATAAGTGGACATAAAGCCAGTTAAGACGAATTCTGATAGTCTAATATTGCAAAGATACTTTTTCTTACATGAACTTTTAAGTGTGCCTAACAATTCCATGTATCACAAAGGCTACTTAGAGGTCCACAATCAGTGACTGCCTCTCTGATGAACAAACCCCAGTGCTTACAAATAGAATGACCAGGTTTGGGGTCTAAAGTTTCGCAGGCACTTGGAACGTACTCAAAACATTGCTTATAGATGCAAATTTCAATCTAATTTCCCAGGCTTTCCTTTCTATCACAGAAAAAACTACAAAATACATTCAGAAATAGAAATGCCCTCAAATCACTGTCTTGAGGTTTTAGAACTAACAGGAAGTTTTCGCTTCTTAAAAAGCATTCTTTTCAAACCACGCAGAGTTCAAATGAGTTTTTATTTAGTTATCGCTTGCACATTATTAATCTGTTTAAGTCTATCAAAGCAATTAGTTAGGATTCTCCTGTATCATCTAATTAGATACTAATGCTGCATCACTTTTTTGGGAATGCTTTTCCATTTTTCAAAGAAGCATTCTCTTGACTAATTAGATTGGTATTGAATACTTTATGAAGCCCTATTTTTAGGCGAGTGATTCAACAAACAAATGTGCCTGAAGTATAAAGGAAACCTTTCTTCCTTCAATCTTATCTCATTGTATTGGTATCCAGGACTATAATACAACTGTATACATGATACACTCTGGCCTTTGGTTTGAGAAAGACATCTTCATCTTACTCGGAAACACAGAGTATTAAGAATACATTGCAACAACCAGAAAATTGATCTGCACCGAACGACTTAATTAAAATGATACATTTTAAATTGCCCTAGTGCCGAATCGGTTTATACCAGTCCAACTACCTTTGGTATTGAATTATTCTGAACTGTATAAAGGACAGCGTTATAACGTACTATAACAAGGCTTACATATTCCTAATTTATACTATTTTTGATGCTGTAGAACTTTTTAGGACCAGAAGACCCCAATTTAACCACTCTATAAAAAATGATAGCTATTTGGATGAATTCACTCATAAATAGCAAAAAAACTTCAAGGGTCCAGACTGCTATACCTGTCTCTACGCCTGCAGTCAACGACCTTTACCAGTAGCCCACTGGACAAGCCCCGGCTCAGCCAGCCTTGCTTACCCGCACGTGGATGGACAGAACCCTATAGTATTTGGTCTCCTATCCTGCCAGACTAGATGACCAAAGCTGTCAGTTCAGACCTACTATTTAGGAAAAGATTCTCACACAGAAAGACTGATTTATATTCACGGATTCTAGCTGATTATTAAGAGCACAAAATATGAATCTCTTCTCTTGGGGCATTTTGGACCAGCATGCTTTTACTAATCAGAAGTTGTAACCTTATATCCGATATCCTTCCCACTAATGTTCATAGTGCAGGTAAAAATTGGAGTTCACTGAGGTGCAACGTATCCCCAATTTAGGAGATTTAACTGTGTCATTAGAGTTGTCCAAGGCAATGGCTGAACTCGGAAGGAGCACGATTCTTTTAACGTTCTTTACTTAATGTATGTATAGTACGTACCAAACCCTGGAACTTTCTCAAAGTATGACTGCCTTTTAACACATCTATCTGTGTAACTCCCAGAGTTGGGAGGAATTCACTTCCAATGAAAGAATGGAGAAAGTACATGCTTTCAAGAACCTCCTTTGTGTACACATGTGCACGTATGCATACACACGGCATCTCTGCAATGGTTTTGACAAAAAGCAAAACCAAGCTATGCAGCAATCAAAAAAGATGGCAGGAAACAAAAGGATTTTCTTTTTAAACCTCAGCTCTGTCTACTCAATAAGAATTTAATAAATATAACAGTCACCCGATAGAGTCCACAGAAGAATACTGAAGAGTCATAATGCTCTTTCAGGCCTTCCACCACATTAATTTTTTCTTTACAAGGGAAATAGGTCAAAAAAATGTACATGTGAGACAGGTCTACTTTACTGTCAAAATAATGTAAGCGCTCAGTTTTTTTAAAAATTAAGGCTGGTATTTGGTATGCAATTTAAATCAACCAAGTTATTCTGTAGGTAAGAATCATGTCACCCTTATCAAAGCCTTTCTTAGGAAATATTATGAAATAGAATATTACTAACCTATATGTTAATAAGAAGTGAAGACACGTTATTACATCCACTTCGTCACTTTAGGGGATGTATAATGAAATGCGGAACTTGTATAATATATGATGTCCATCTTCAGCAACCCACAAATCTAGGAAAAGCAAACCTGGACTCGGATGTTTTATCTTTTTTTTTTTTTTAATGGCCAAAAGCCATTCATATGTTTACTTTTTAATGGTCTTGTTTCAAGGTGCAGGCATACAGCTTTAACTATCTTACACAAACTGGTTATTTTTTTAATTCTCTGAAAGAAGACAGCAAGTAAGTATTCCATAGCACAGAAGAGTTGCAAAGCAAGGTTCCTAGCTGAGGATTTTGAAGGACTAGGTTTTCTACAATGTAAAGAGAAATTACACTTGAGGTCTTTTTCTGAACAGCTTTTCTTCAGTTCCTTTTCTTCTTTCTCCATCCTGCAGTGATGATGCATCACCAGTATGTCCCAGTTCTGCAACTGGGAAGGCCACCTTTTCTGGGTCCCCTTAAGTTTTGTTTGAACAGGAATTTCTGCCAATTTCTCCAAAACCCATCTTGCCATAAGAAAGTCACAATTCTTAAAGTATTTTGATTTTTTATGTAATGCTTTTCCAGAATTTAGTATTTTGGAACAAGCATGAGTAAATCTTAATTCTCTGTGGCTTCAGGTATCCTTCACGGCTATAACACTGAAACTTTTCTACACCAATTGCCATTCTGTTAGCTCTATAAGAAACATCAAAAGCTCTAGAAGAGTCTATCAGGGAAAGTTACCATGACTCCACATCAAGAAAAAAAGATGACTGCAAAATGTGGAAGAAAAAAAGCAATCTGCGCCCACAAGAGTGAGAACTCAGACCTTCCAAACCAACTGCCACAACAGAAGAGGATATTAATAGAGGAAAATCTGCTTTGTCACAGTGGGATCGCTCTCGCTAACATAACACACAGATTCATTAGAAAGTGACCACTGCAGACATTCACATTTGTCCAAAAAAGTGATAAGGAAGTTATAATTAACATAAACTTAAAACTCTAATAGCAACACACTGATTATTATGAAATGATTTAGCTCTAAGTATTTTAAAGTTTCAGACCAAAGTTAAAATTACTTCAAAAGGAGATCCAAGCACTTGAATAAACAAATAACAAACTTCTTGTTACAATTCTCATGTTTCATGCTTCCAAAAATCTGAAATTATTATAGTTTTATAATGGTTTTATAATGAAGATTATATGAATTTCAGGAACATCTGATACAGAATGTTCTTAAGGTAACTAAAAAATAGATGCAGAAAATAAATAGGTATTAACTATTTGTAAGTGTTCAGTTCTACTTGACAGCTTTGCTGTACGTTAATGACTTACCGATTACTAGGGAAATATAAATTTGTGAAAACAAAATATTTTAATGTAACTAATTCAAAACCTGAACATGAAAACTCAATTAGATTTTAGATAAACAGTTAAAAAAAAGGAAAAAATCAGATTGGTGGAAATACGGTGAAAGGCTCTGAGCTGCTGGCATAACAATTACCAGATTAGCCCTAGATCTCCATTAACTGTGCACTGCGCTATCAAAAATTAAGCAATAAAAGGTAAAAATGAAAATCATACTCCCATATCTTAAATGCAGAGGTCTCCATAAACTGTATAAACCTCCTTTGTATTAGACACCTGAAGTTCAGGACACAGCAATATTTAAATAATCTGAATAATTCAGACAGAGTTTCTGTGCAAGAGAATGTCAGAAACATAGTAGGATTGCAAATTAAACCTGTAAATTATGCTTTTGTGCCAAAGTAATAAGTCACATGACTATACTATTTTTAGACACATGGTATTTTTTCTCCAAGTGCTATTTTTTAAATTGTTTACTGAATTATGTATCTCTACTCAGCAATTTCCCTAATGAAAATACTCTTAAGATATTAAAAAAAAATGATAACATAAAAATCAGCTATTCAGACACCTTAATGCAAACTCTACAGCCTTATCTGCCATAAATGTAATAGTGTTTGAGAGCTTAGGCTGCCTCTCTGAAATCTGGTATGCTACAAACCTGTACAACATGATAGATGAATCGCTAACATTAGTAGATTATTACTTACTGTCTTTCAGTGATACACTAATTGAATGTGTAAGTATTTGGAGAATTTGGCTCCACTGTTTTACTTAAGAGACAGATAGTTCTCTCTGTTTTCTAAAAGAGGACTCAGAAGTTCAAGGATATTTAAAAAAAAAAAAAAAAAGGGGGGTGATTTTAATCCTTTTAAATGCTTTCACTCCATGAAAATTATGATAAATATTTCTTTCTTGATATACAAGAGGTCCATTAATTATAATTTTAATCATTTTTAAATGAATCTCTATGAAGATTTGTATACATGACCTTTCCTTCCATAGCTTCTTTTTCTACTTACACTGGTCTGAGTCAGCTGTTTTATGAATATACCGTTCGATTTAAAAATACTTTCTCGCCCTCATATTAAAACATCACATTTGGTTTGTTATTTAGGATCTGTGAAATAAGTAATACAAATATAAAGTACTTTTTAATGTACTAATTAACAGTAGGGCACAGGATTAAAAACAAACAAACAAAAAAAAAGCCTGACCTTTTTCCTCATTAAGCATTAGATTGAAGGTGGATATGTTCATCTTGTTCATTCCAAGCTGAAAAGTAAAGAATCAGTTGAAACAGAAGATAAGCAACAGTAAGCAATACAGTCCACTTATGATGTTAAGATCAATATTAAATTATTCTTAATTATTTCTTCATATTTATAAACACTTAATCAGAGAGGTTTCGTAGAATATTATTCTTCCTTTGAAACTCTGAAATAACTGTTTCCACTTCATATTTTGTACACACTTGATTTCCATAAAACATCATGAGCACAGAAAAAAATCATCTAATATTTAAGAAAATGCTAAAGTACAACTTCTTTTTAAAAAATCTACTCTACTAAAGTTTAATCTGTATTCCGGCAACAAAAATGATAAAGTTCTCGACTGTACACACACCCCACTAGTTTCAAATAAGATTTTGTGCTTCATGAGTGAAAAACTTCTTTCCTGTCTGGCTGTCCCATTCCCCTCACTCAGAGATTTACTTTTAAGAAAGCCAAGGTATTTTTGGCCCACTAAAAAGAGCAAAGTACCGAAATGTTAGTGTCTGTGTATTTTGGGGTTGACTTTTTATATAACTATTATCAGACATATTCACACTGACACCTTAATAAGGATAAATTTCATTGTCCAATAAACCGTGAAGACTGCAGTCTGGCTCCTAGAAAACGAAACATTTGTTTTTATGATAATAAAAAGCATTCTATTCTCTACTTCAGTACAGGGGTTGTGAAACTCTCCTTGGAGGTGTTTTGCCATCCAAACATGACATCGTTAGGTTTAATGTAGAGCAAGATGGTACCTGGTAACGATGCTCAACTCTGTCCTGCCAAGTATCCATGGCTTTGCTCACTTGATGCACTTTAAAACCTGATTTTACTGCATGCGCATTAAAAGTTTGATTCTTTTCAGGAGGAACTAAACAAAAGGGTGAATCACATTCAAGCTTGACAAGTATAAGAGAATTCCACCAGCTCGTCAAAGCAGAGAAAAGAAAAGTGAGACTAAGGACCGCAGGCACCCAGAAATTAAAACCACGTGTCCCTTTAAGGATGTAATACATCCAAGAGTTTAAGAACAAAGCTGCAAAAAAGATGAGAACCTAGAAAAAGCACTACTTCATCCCAATCGAAGGACAGTATGTTGTGCCAGGTACTAACTTAAAACTCAAACAGTCCTTTATTCTCTGAAAAGGCTTGAAAAATGTCTCTGGAAATGCAGACAGTAGGGATGTAACACAGATATTTAGCATGTTCTGGCACCATGCTCCAAAAAGTGAGCTATTGGAAAAAATGTAGGCAAAGAACCAACCATTTAGTCAGCTTCTTATCACAACATATTTAAAGCTTGATCAAAAGAAATTCATTTAGTAACACAAATATATTCTGTCACAAAAAACTCCATAAACAAAGCCATTAGTGTCATGAACAAATGCCATAAACTCTTGGCAGAAAAATCTAAGAAATATAAATTCAAGCTACAGACAGGTAAGATAGCTTCCCACATTTGTTTTGCACGTATTTATTTCTTATGTTACGCTTCATCCTACCATCTCAATGGAAATCTGAATTCAAGGAAATCAGTGGCAAACTTCCAAAGGTTGCTGAACCTGAATTTCACTCCATTTTAAATAAGAGCTTTGCAAAGCATTTCAAAGCATTTTATTTAAGAAAAAAGGTCCTTTGGTTCATTTTTTTGTAATGAAAACTGCCACACATAAAGACTTTAAATACCACATACCTCAAACTGTAGTATATTATCAGGAACAGAAAAAGTTTGCAGGGAAACAAAACTAAGCTAATCCCACAATTAAGTTGATGGAATTACAGAAACTGAGGATCTGAAGAGGGATCTCAGGAGAGCAATCCGCTCAGCCCACTGCCAGTGGCGGAAGGTCAAAATTACCAAGATCGTCTTTGAAAGCTGCTTCTTTATGCATTTTTAAAAATTTCCTATCATAGATTTCATGACAGTTATAAGTAAAATATCCCAGTTTTTCATCCATATTTGCAGTCCGGTATGAGCTAAAACAAAAAACCTTGGATTGCTTTCTCTTTCCATCTATCCTAAATTATCCTTTGTGCAAATTGAACTTGCCTTTTCTTTTTTTTTTTTTAAATCTACAGAGCAACTGCCTCCATTGCTTTTATAAGAACCTCTTATCTTTTTAAAACCTTATACCCATCCTACAGTGTTCTCTTTCTTCCTAGAATAAACAAACGCAATCCTTTCAGCTGTTCTTTCACAGTCCTGCTTTCTAAATCTGTCACTAGCTTGTTGCTCTGCTTTGCCTTCTTTTGGCTAATATAAATTTTCTTTAAAAGGCAGTGCCCAGTACTGCAAAATATATTCTACCTAAGGTCTCACTGACAGCAAACATGTACTGAGTCTTGTGTCACTGGTACTACACACTGTAAAAATTTCCAGTGGTCTAGGAATGAAAGTTTTTGATTTCTTTTTTTTTTTGTCCAAGCTCTCCAACTGTCTTCCTCTTACAGAGGGAACATGCAATGGCAACTCAGAAGTTTCTGAAAAAGTTATTATTCTTAATGCACTTTCTCAAGCAAAACATGAGTACAAAAATAAGAGACATTTTTAAGGACTGAAGAGATCCTTATGGAAGGACAAGCTCAAGAAGAGAAGGTCTAGGGGAGATCTTTCTGCTGTTTTCAACTAGCTAACATGTGGTTAAAGAGAAGATGGAGCCAGAGTCTCTTCTGATGCCCATAGTTAAAGACAAGCAGCAGACACATGTGCAACATGGAAAGTTTTGTTAATACATATTAGGAAAATTAAAGCTCTGGGGGGATCTTCTCAATGTGTATGAATACCTGAAAGAAGGGTGCAACGAAGATGGGGCCAGGCTCTTTTCCAGTGGTGTCCAGTAACAGGACAAGAGGTAATGAGCACAGACGGAAACACGGGAGGTTCCCTCTGAACATCAAGAAACACTTTTTTACTGTGAGGGTGACGGAGCACTGGCACAGGTTGCCCAGAGAGCTGGTGGAGTCTCCATCCACGGACATATTCAAAAACTGTCTGGATATGATCCTGGGCAACCTGCTGTAGGTGACCTTGCTTGACCAAGGGGGTTGGACAAGATGACCTCCAGAGCTCCCTTCCAACCTCAGCCGTTCTGTATGACCTCCAGATATCCCTTCCAACCAGCATCACTCTATGGTTACATGATAATTCTGTCTCATGACATCCCCAGCTACTGGTTTTGCTAACTTCAACAGGAAACATCACACAGTGCTTCATTAATACAAGTGTATACATCTTTTCATCCAACATAATGGAGAAAAGAATCCCTTCACTTATATGCTCAACAATTCACTTTTCTCACAATCCAGGTTTTCTTACAGACACTTGTCTTAAAACCTGTTCACATCGCAGATTCACCAAATTCAATGACAACATGAGAATAACATCCTCCTTGGAATGCCATGAAATCTGAAAGCCTGCTTTCAAGAATTTAGAATATTAAGTATGGAAGCCAGAAAAACAAATATTTCTAAATATAGCAGCAACATTAGGTTCCATAGGTACAATGTACAAATGCAAAGGAAAAAAAAAATCAGAAGATCTTCCGAATTTTCATAAAATCCTACTAAAGAAGATTGCTCTTCTGTTAGCTCTCTCTACTGAAAGGGACAGCTCTCTAAAAAATAGAGATTCAAAATGAGTTGTGAACATCAAGTATTCTGTGGGAATACTATACATATCGGTTCAGAGGTGATCAGACAGGATTCTGTATTTTCTCTGGAGAAGAAAGTACTGATAAGAATGAAAATGTACCAATGTGTTTAAAAACCTTACTTTGATGCAACAAATATAGTACAGACACTACGCTGACTCATTAAGTTGTCCAAACAATCTATTGTAGATTAACATAATTTTATTTAAAAATAAAAACATACACATTTCTTCAACTGGGGCACTTCAGATTAGGGATCTCTTTAGTCTTTTCTGGAGGGATTTAAAAAAGCTTTGGAGAAATCTTAAAGCTATGGAATTAGCCTGGTATTTATAGCTCAGTTTCCTAGCGTGTTCTTTGAGCTTCCTAGGACGTTCTTTTTCTCCATCTGCTGGTTGTTGACATGGTATAACCTTATATTTTGATTATGAAAATGTATAAGAATAAGAGCATTTCATTTCACATTTTACTGTAAAGTTCTGGCTTCATCTCAGGGCAAGGCAGCTACACTTTGCTACTACAATATAATCTAGGTCAAGAATGGTGCTGCATATTTTCTGATACAGATAACTGGAGTTCTATTGTTTAATTATGTCAAAATATATTACTACCAATTATGACTAATACTCCATAAGAATCACACTGTCACAAAACGGTAATTTTCTTACCATTAAAATACTGTGCTTCATATGCTGTTTCAATACAATCTGTTAAATCTAGGTCAAGAATGCTTTTTTCCTCTTTGTTCCGTTATCAAAAAGGTCCATGTATGGGTGCACTGTCTATCTTGTACAAAGATATGAATTGCTAAATTGTTTACTTTCCTATTCAGCACCATTAAATGTTGAAGGTGTCTGCTGTTCTTCTCATTTTTTTTAATATTGGCTCAAATCTTTCATATTATACTACTTGAAATACATTTTGTAACAAACTTTACTACCACAGCATAAAACTAGCAAAATAAAATCAAAAGTTTCTCAGCCTAATAAATGCAATGAATAACTTTTGCATACTTACCTACATTACTCCTCATGGTCTTGCTTCTCGTTACCTTGGGGATCTTTAGGCTTCTTAAAATTCTTGATGCACTTTCAGCTTTGCTTTAGATAGTCTCCTGTTTAGATCTCGAGAAGGGGCTATGTCCATTGAGGCTGGCTGCTTGTCTTACTACACCCCTCATCTGAGGAACTCGTGCACCCCACGTTACATCTGTTGAGACAGTTGCATTATTTAAATTAAAGAATGAGCCAAATGTTTTTATTTCACTTTTCTTGATTGCTTTGTAAGCCCTTATCCAATTACTTTGTAGTATAAACTGTAATAATATCTGCTTTTAAAGAAGGGCAGGATGGCTCTGACTGGAACTGATGAAAAAAAAGATACCTTTTACTACGTTACGGTGGTTCACTGTCCAGAAGAGCAAGTAGATTTCTATAAAAATGAGTATATGGATTTTTATGACGGAAGTAGTATGCATACCAAAAAAGGTCACTTCTTCAGACAACTTGAGTTGTACTGATGCATGCTAAAACCCTTCAACTACAAAGGCAAAAAGTCTAGGCTTTAAAGAGTTACGATACTGCAAATGGCCTTGGTTATGTAAAAGGTTCCACCAGTATTGTTGATGAGCTCTTAAATTAGTCTTTGCACAGGTACACAGATACTGGTGAACCCCCAGCTGAACCAGAACCTGGGTTATTCCATAACATCTGCCTGTTACTGAGCCATTTCCTTCAGAATCACCACCAAAATGTACCTGCAGTCCTCCACCGACTCAGAGTTAGCTAGGCTTTGATTGTGCCAGTTTCAATTTCTCTGACACTGAAAGGAGTTAACAGTCTTTGCAGGACTTTAAGTCAATTAATTAGTTCTTTTAGAGGTGAAATGGATTGGAGTTCATTAGGTTAAAGACATATCCAAAAGAGTTAATGTAGGCTTTTAAAACATTATACCTGAAAGCCTGAGGACTCAGTAAGGGCACAGTTAGGGATTACAAATACACATTTAACAAATTCAGAATTACTGGGGATTTCACTTTTTTTAAAAATAAATCTTCAATTAAAATAGATGCAACATAGCCAATCAATGCTTTCTGAATCCTACAGAAAGTCTAATGAATTTGTTCTGATTTACAGATCACGTATCTGGAATCTCTTTTAAAGCCATTTGTCGTTATAGTAAAGGTCTCGGTTGTTGTTAAAACCTTCTCCCCTAACAGAAAACCCAGTGATACAAAATGTGAACGAAAAATTTGAGATAAGCCAAACAAACAGGGTATAAGCACATTGGCTACAAATACCAAATACAGTATTTACTATGATTATTAAAATATCTTATTGAAGTTTATAAGCAAACCCTTTTTGCTTTCTTGGTGATGACCTGCTGTTTGGCTTTCATTGACTTTATTAGTACCACTAATTTAACTGAGTTATAAGTTGATCAGAATCTTCCCAATTTACGGGCAAAATTGGGGCACAGCATTTTGTAAAAATGGGCACCAACGAGTCTTGGTTGTTCCAGACTGCATTTACCAACCCAGCAGAGCCTTTCAGCAAACAGTTTTTTCATATGCAAACTACTTAGAAGAAAAATGATTAACTTGCTAAAGTTCTTCCCCAACCAGTATCACTTTGAAAATTACATCCCTATAAAATTATGAATATATGCTTAGATTTTCTTAAAGACTGGGACACTAGGCAGCTTCCGTGTTTAAGCACTATATGTTTAATGTTTCTGAACATTACGGGGCTTACCTGTTCTTAATACTGAATGTTTTTATGTATCTAGAATACTAACAAGGCACATCCAGTCCATAGATGTTATTAAAATGATTAAAGCAAAAAAATAATAAATCATACAGAACAACAAAATTAGTATTATTGCTATTAGTAATGTAAAGCCTCTTCCCCTTAGCTGAAAGGGTTAAACAACTTTGTTGAACAAACAACACTGTGAGTTTACAAATAGAAGGAGTCATAAAGCTCTAAATACTGAATATATGTGACTGAAAAAAATTACTGCATTTTAGCAGGTGAAGAATTGGGGTATTCAACGGACAGAGCTGCAGTAGAGGTTACTCACAACAAAGTCAGACATACTGTGAAAGGAGAACGATACAAATCTCACAGAGTTTGAGACACACTGAACTTTCTCCTGTGAAGCATCCACAAGGCTCACAAGGTTGGGGTCTGACCAATGGGCCTCAGCTACCAGCTTCAGCTTATCAACAAACTGAATGCCAATGTTTTCTAAATTACTCCAGAAATTCTAAATCTTAAAATCTAACATATAAATGGCATAATTTAAACATAAGAATTTCTTCTTCAATTGTAGAAGTGACAGAATTTTTTAACTTGTTTCTGCTGTATATAAGCTGCATGAAATACTTCAAAGAATGAACATTTTTACATAGGTTATTCATAAAATTATAGATAAGTAAGAATCCATGGCTTCACAACATAGCTTATCTTTACAGTAACAAACAAACAGAAAGATGATATAACCTACCATTAAAGAATTTGCATACAAATAAATTTTAGATCATAAGTTCACTATGGATATTACATTCTTCAGATAAAATTATTTATTAATGTTTAAACACATTGAAAGGTATTGATAAGAGACATTTTTATGAAGAACTTCTCCTCAGCATATAATGCTAATCACACTAAACACTGTAAAACTAATTTACTGGTAACAATTTCAATAGATGGACAGAAGAGCCCCAAACGAAACGTAAGTCATACGAGGGCTTAAAATAACTAGGTCATGTGGACAGTACTAAGGATTGAAGTAGCATCAGTAAAAGAAGCTTCTAATAAAGGCCTCAAGAAATCTACAGAAACACATTATCAAAATGAATTCAAATAAATAACCTGATTTTTAACATATCTAAATAAAATAGTAACAACAAATGAATGACAAAAATTGTCCATACTGAGCATACAGAAATGGAAACATATAAGTAAAGATGTAATTACAAGTTTCTGCTGAAAAAATAGACATTACTTTAATTATGCATATGCCATTTACAAACTCACTAGCATCAAAATATTAGCACCACAGAGACAGATGACCAGCTACAGAATACAGTTTTATGAATACTAAGCATAGACTACTGGTGATAATCAAAAGGCTCCTATACGGTGAGGCAAGAGAGTTTTTGTGGCTAATTCAATAGGCTGTGCATTGCTTTTCCCCTCCTGAAAGTCTTGCTCTCATTCTCCTTTAAACCAGCCTTCCTATCTTTCTTTGCCTATTAGAAGCTACCAGTTTGTGTGATAAAGAATTAAAAATAAGCGTTTGTAAAAAAACTGCAAAGGATTTTATTTTTCAATTAAAAAAATGGACACTTGGCATTGAAAAAAGCACTTATACTTCTGAAGTCTGCTATTTAATGTAAGAAGGTGATTGTCACAGACTGGCCTAGCTGTTAGTAAATAGCACTGCATCACACGTGAAAAGAGCAGTTTATCATTCAGAGATAAGTACAGGACTTACACAGTGGCTACAATATGTTTATTTTTCAATTGCATATATATCCGTAACAATATACTTCCCAATGAGCTCTCACCAAGTTGCAGGAATCTAATGGTGAATGTATTTCTGGGGAATAGACATCTGTTTTTTCAGTGCATGTGCTGTCTCATTCTCTTTGTGAGCTTTCTATTTACATAACAAGTCTGTGCTAACAGATTAAAAAAAATCCTGTCCCCATCTAATCTCTTAAGATACATACATTATTCTTACAACTATGGTATCTGATGTATCTAAAATTAAAGATACTCTACTTTCCATAAGAACAAATGAAAAATACCAGAAAACGATCTTCCAGTAACAGAAACAAACTCAGTAACTTTTCAATTGTGTGCTGTCACAAATGAGTAGTGAAAGAGAATGGCAGTCAGCCAGTTCTCTTTTGTCTTCAGGTAGGTTTTAAATATATTTCTGCTAAACCAATCAACTTGATTATTGGCTGTTCCTCAGGTTATTCTTCCCATTTACCCTGTGGCATAACTGAAAAACACTCCTCCAGAAGAGTTAAATCCAAATCAGAGCCACAGGCTCCATGCTGGAAAACACTGGCAAAAGCTTAGAGACCTGTTTACTAGCATCCGGTCTGATTTTGACTGATTATATTTTCAACAATTGCTATTTTTATTTTGTTAAGTGGAAAAAATCACACAAAATTATATTTAGTAGTTGCATCATCTTCCACAATACTAAAGCCACGGTATCATTAATTTCTAGTGGTGACACTGCTTTACCACCAGATAAACAACACTGCCTATAACACCAGCCTACTGAAAGCCCACCGTTATTTTCTGACATATCAAATAAACCAGAAGAAATGATTTTAAAAATTGAAATCACTGCGTTTACTATCCATACGTATGTGAGAAAAAAGAGAAAGAGTGGCAAAGAGAGAATTCACCTACCTCAAATCAGGAAGACTGGTGGAGGTAATCCACAAGGTTTTGGTGGGTCTCTGAACTTTTGGAAAGAATTAGAGAAGTGCTGTTTGTTCAAGTCTTTATGTTTCTTTGCCCGTTTTGTTGAGATAAAGCCGCTTCTTCCTGCAATAAAATACATGTTGTACTAAAACAAGATTTGCAGAAAGACAAGTTATCAATACCTGCGCTTCACGTAGACTGCACAGCTTCTCTAACAGACTGCTTCACTACACAAAAACCATGGGAACATTCAGAAAAGCAAACATTGAACAAAACTGGTGAGTTTACCTAGGCACTCTCAGTAGTCAGTGAAGAAAGGTAGAGTCCAAAGTGTGATTTAAAATAAATTAATCTAATCTGATCCTAAATACAGCTGTATTCTGAACTGCCCTCTAGAAGGATCTCTCTTTCTTCATTGACCACAAACACAAAATCAGAAGAATACCCTAGTGTCCAAGAGTTGGGTCCAAATTTGGCTATATCCTCCACTGCTTTACACTTCCACAGAATTTAAAGCTACAGAAATAGAGCCCGCACAGCTGGAGAATGTATGAAAGGACTTTTTAATGCGATATTCTTGAAAAGATCTACCATAAAACTTCAGACAACTAAAATTGTAAAAAAAGATGGCCAGTTTTGCTTATTTATATCTAATTCATATACAGATCTCTTTCTCTCTCTCTCCACACTCACACGCATACACATATATATAAATTAACATAAAAACCCCAATGTAGCTTAGATACCATTGAAAATAGATTTTAGACTTGTACGCATTTTTCCCTAAAATGCCTTGTAGATTTTTCACCTAAAACAAACACAGCTACAACTAATTCTGTGACTTGAACGTGTGATGGAGAATCACGAACTCAGCCTAACCAGAGCCTTGTATTTAATTTTATTCTTATAACCAGCATAAACAGTGAGTGAAAATATCTTTGCATGACTACGCTTGGACTAACTACAGGGAATGACAGCATTTTCGGGTTTCCCCAACGTAGACCCAGAACCTTGATCAATCCAGAAGACCTGGCTTAAATCAGGGCTCTGTTAGCTCCTCAGCAGAAAGCTTGAAAACTATGGGGACACCAGTTTTTTTCCTTACTTCTTCATTTTCCTGGGACCCTTCTCAAGGAGGAAAACCCCTATGTGTAGCCCCCCTTACTCAGGTTAGAGGGCACAACTCAACCCTCTGCTAAAAGGCTCCTCCTGCTCCAGGCTGCGGGTCGGTGCTGCTCCCTCTCCTGCGCAGAGGCTAACGCCGGTCCAGTGAATCAGATAAGGGAGCCGATTTGTGTATTTCTGCTGGATTAGTCTTAACCTAGATCGGTTCCCTAATCTCTGTGGATGGAGGAATGCTCATGCTGGACTAGACGCTTAGGAAGGAGTGGCACGTGTACAGGAATGAGTAACTCGAAGTGGAAGGAGCAGCAGCAAATTTGGCTCATGCCAGTCCAAAGTGCTTGGGGAAATCCAGTTTGTTTGCTCATTTATTTTGAGTGCTGTAGTATTGAAAATACCTTCTCATCTCCTGTTGTCATAGGAGGACCACAGTATATTTCATTGTTTAGATAAAAGCAATATTAGCTGTCTACATATTCAAAATGTACAATCCTAATTCTAAATTTTAACTGTTATGATACCAAAGAGCAGGTAGGCATGTCTAAAAAAATCTGTTTTGAGTACCTGACTAAAGTCATCATAAAGCCATTGGAAATAATGATCTTGCTTCCCTACTGATTAGAATTCACATCTATTATTTGAATATTTACCAGACACAGTATCTGGAGAAAATGAAGTTAAGACATAACGGATGACATAAGAAAACAAGAAGCAAATATTCTACCTTCCAAGACTACCTTTGCAAGAACATATGGCCTTTTCCAAGTATACTGTTCTTTTGTATGACAAGTTGGCCATATTAATAACACTTCAAAAATGCATTTTAACTGCCTAACAACACAATATACCAAGTGAAAAACATTAAAGCTAAACCAAATACAATAACAACAGGCAGGTCTCTCAGAGAAGCTAATTTAAAAATTAGCTATAGCTATAAGGCTAACATACTAACACATTTCTTTTACTAACATGACATATAGCTATAAGGGTAACACACAAACATATTTATTTTATGTATGTGATATATAGCTATAAGGCTAACATACTAACATTTTTCACAGATTTGGCAACAGTATCATTTGAGTGGATGTAGCTTTGAACAGAAAAGATGTAAGAAGGGATACTATCTATTTTTTTTTCTCCAGTTACAGGAAAAAAAAAAGAAATGGAGTTTTAATTTGCAAGAGGAGAAAATCAGAGACATCAATTTAGTCAATAGTCTCAATCCTATAAATCCTGCATATCTGATACTTTCATAAAGAAAGTGACAAGTACTAATAATATATCTTACAACCATGAAAAGACTTTTATTTTATAAAAAGCCTTGGTTTTGACAGGAAAGGTGCATGCTACTATTCAGAAACAGCATACATGCAGTCTTCACCCTGCAATTTAAAAACTGAACGAAAACAATCAAATTGACAAATAGATCAGTTTCCGACTTTGAAGAAAATCACTCCCATGTACAACCCTGGGTAATAAAGAGGTAAGCACAGTGCAGGCCCGTGTACCATAGCACTCATCTTACCTAACTGCTGGTTGCTATGGCAAGCATTTGCCTGTATTTTGTACGTTAAACAGTAATATGTTTTCTGCTTCCTTGTTCTTGATATTTTGATGAAGTTAATACTCAAGATTTGGACCTGTAAGGTATGGAAACTGAAGGTTCTCTCAAATAATCATGCATTCCAATTTATTTTCGTTTTGTGAAAACACCTTAGAATTAAAAATTATTCATTAATTTAAAAGTTATTTTCATTCATCTGTAACACAGCATTTTAAAAACTTGTGATTTATTTCCATTAGCTAGTTTGCATATCTGTTGTACATGCATTTCTATTTTCTAGCTCACAATGGAAATGTAATCTACTTTTCTCCTTCACTGATCTTTAATTTAATATAAAGATAACTGTGAAACTGATGAGAACTGAGATGATAAACAAATAATTTTAGTTCTGTATAATACCAATTTGTCTTTTCCCCTCCTTTTTTTCCTAAACAAATGTTGTTAGAGGTACAAAAGAATGCATTAGTAAAAAAATTTATTTAGTCATTACTACTGCAAACTAACAAATAACTGAGTTTCCTTCTGTACTTGTCTCTACCTGAAACACAGTGGTATTTCAAAAGGTGTGTAAGAGCCAGCCATCAGTACAAGAGCCATTCGAATGAGGAGACAACGTTAATCCATTTTCTTCTTGATTTCTATGGCTAACATAAAGCCTTAACATACAAAATATAAATACCACAAAGTGAACACATTTGATAACTCCAACAGCAGAGAGAAACGATTCTCTTCCCACCCCAGGGGTCCCCACCAGACTAACTGCAAACTCAGCTGTCATCCACTGAAGAAAGATCCATGACAAAACCTGGTAATAGTCATAAACTTTAAAAAAAACAAACCAAAAAAACCCACAAACAAAACCAAAACCCCAAAAAAACCAAAACAGAAAGGAAAAAAAAGTATTTTTCTTTTGATAGGAATGTTGTTTTCCACTATCAGCAAATGCACACACTCCTCTTTTTCTTTCCACATGTCCTAGTTTCAGCTGGGATAGAGTTAACTGTCTTCCTAGTAGCTGGTACGGTGCTATGTTTTGAGTTCAG
>JANHGO010006165.1:0-21832 GCA_024606505.1 Aquila spilogaster
AATGACCATGTAGCACATCTACTGTTTCCTTTTTATCCACTAATTCAGCTATCTTGTCAGAGAAGGAAATTATATTGCTTCAACATAATTTGCTCCTGATTTTTTTACCATCTTATTATCCTCGAGGTGTTGATAAATTGATTGTTTAATAATTTGTTCTAGTACATTTCTGGGAATCAAAGCTGGCCTGACCTCATAATTTTCTAGGTCGTCCTCTTCTTAAAAATAGGTATAACACCTGCCCATACCCACTGGTTTTCGACCTTACGTGACCTCCATAAGTTTTTGGAAACAATCACTGATAGTGCATACACAGATTCAACTAGTCCTTCGAACACTTTAGGGTGAATCTCATCATACCATTTCCATTGAAGTCACTTATTCAAATACTGGTTAGCCAATTCTTTTATTCCATACCCTCTGGTTAAAATTGATTTTCTTAAATAGCTGGTCAACTAACCTCTTTTGCTAAAGAGGTATCTGCTCTTTGCTCTTTTTGCTAAAGCAAAATAAGCCTTTTCTGTATCATCTACTTTCTGCTTTCCTTTCCCACTAAGTAACAGCAGTATAAAAAAGCAGAGGAAGTTACTCTAACGACAATCGTTTTCTTGTCTTTTATACTGTTATGCACCTTAGCCTTTCCGACATCCTGTTAGATGACTCTGCTGTTCTTTTCTACTCACTTCCAGTCATGGGGTTTTGATTCCACATTTTGTACAATTCCTTTTCACTTTTCAGGATGTTTAAGAAACTTGATGCTGCCATATTACTCCTCTATTCTACTTCTTCTGCTTCAGAAGAATTTCTCTTCTACCAGTCAATGTAAGATTTTCTGCACTCCTTTTGTCCCTAAAATTTCTTTCTAAGATGTCCTACTTACCAGTTCTCTGAGCTCATTGAAGTCTGTCCTTTCTGAAATCCATTATCTTATTTCTACTGCTCTCAGTCCTCCCTTTTCATGGTGAATATTTTGTGATTGATAAATAAGTTTTTAACCAATGCCTCTTTTAGTCAAAATCAAATCTAAAGTAACCAGTTCTCTCTTGACTTTCTCCATCTTCTGGGTTGGCCCTGGCCAGCAGCTAAGCACCCACACAGTCACTATCACACTCCCCTAACGTTGTCCCCTATTGGGATGAAGAAGAGCATAGGAAGAGCAAAAGTGAAAAAGCCTCATGGGTTGAGATAAATGCTGTGTAATAAGGGAAGGAAGGAGGGAAAAAAACAGGGATGCAAAGGCAATTACTTTCCACCTCCCACAAGCAGCCCAGGCAGTCTCCAAGCAACAGCTACTTTGGAAGGAAAAACCTCCCCAGTTTTTATTTCTGAGTATGATGTTTTATGATATAGAATAACCCTTTGGCCAGTTTGGGTCAGCTGTCTCAGCTGTATTCCTTCCCACTTATTGTCCACCCCCAGCCTATTTGTTGGAAGGCAGAATAGGAAAAAGAGAAAGTCTTGAGGCTGTGCAAACACTGTTCAGCAACAGCCAAAACATTGGTGTGTTTCAGTAACAAATCCAAAACACAGCACCATATGGGATCCTATGAAGAAAGTTAACTCCATGCCAGCCAGACCCAGTATAATGTTTTGAAATAAGTAGATGTTCTCAGCGTTGTCAGGAGCTTTATAAGCCATTGATCTCTTCCCATATTATTATGCTAACAGATACCGAGATAATGAAAGTTCTCCATTACTATCAGATGAAGGCTTCTCTTAGTTGCTCAAAAAAGCCTATCATAATCTTCTAGAGAAATAGTCTGTACTAGATCCATAGAAGGATGCAACCTAAGATCTTTTTTCTCTTTACAGTTCCCCCGGAACTTTCTACAGGTCTCTCTCTTATCCCTGTCTTGTCTGTAGAACAAGTATGTATGAGAAACCATTCAGAAGCTTAGAGATGTAAGTGCATATAAATGCCAGAAACCACAGAACATCTTCAAAAATCTTTTGAAATACTGACACGGGGACACAGTAGACCATGGCTACCAGTAACACCTGCAGAGTTTAACAGCTTGCAGTTGAGGGTAATGATAAAACAGTGGTCCTTTTCTCGAAAAATAATATTTCTTTCACTTGAGCTAAGGGGAACTGTATGATAAAACTTCACATTACTATTATGTAGCATGCAGGCTCAGATCTAAAATGCTCCTGGCTGTCTCATTCTGAGAACCCATCCTTGAATTTCCATCTGAAGCTTTCAGACCAGACCAGGCTTGAAACAGTCCTGCTCAAGTGTGTCTGATTTCACTGCTGAGCTGTTGGTCTCAGAGCCAGTCTATCTGCATTTCATACACAGTAGAAATCAGCCCTAACTCCTTTCATGGGTCTAGAGCATAAATTCTGTAGTACTTTTATGAAGAGTGAGGTTTATTGAGCAGAAATATATGTGTGCATGTTTTCCTGTCAATCCCCCTAACAATCTGTAATGGTTCACTAAGCTTAATTGATTTTGAAAAAAAGGTGGGGGTTTCTTCAAGTTTGTACAAGCTGTATGAAAAAAGGCACCTGCGAATAGGAGAAAGACACTATCAATGCCCTCCTGAACACCTGAGGAAGAAGTCCAGTCTTGTTAGAAGTTAGTTCTCACCCTTGACACACAAATCAATGCAAAACCAGTTCTGTTTCTCTCAAATTATTAATTTCACTGATCCCTGCAAATAAAAAAGTCACATGAACGATGCCATAGCCAAGCAATAAAGCATAAGGATTAAAAATTGAAATAGCACTCCATTAAAAAAAAAAACCAAAAAATTTTATTGATTGCAGTACTAGAAGTGGGGACATTAATAAACACTTCACAAATCACCACACCAGTCTTTTTGTCAGTAGGTTTAGTAAGTGAAAGATTTATAATATTATTGTGTACTTCATTATAATTTTGTTAAACATTACAGTTTTATATGGGCCTAAAGTCTGCTTCTTTTCTCCTGCACTTCCATTTTCACTTCAGAAAAAGTAAAAGGAGGTGTGGAGGGAAAATTAAATTACCAGCGCATAAACAAATGAATAAACCCCCATCTTTTTTAATGCAACATGTATTTAAATTCAAAGCTTGAATTCCAGACTGAGCACTTGGGTGGGGTCTTACAGCACTTACCGTTCACCAGGCACAACCCCAGTGGCTTTAGCATCCCTGGAACAAAACCTCTGCAAGGTGATTGCATTCTGCTACTTCATCCTAAAGGCGTGTCACTGTCAAACATCTTTTCAAACAGCTTTTTAGTATAGCAAGCCTCTCTGTGTAGTATCTCTTACAGTTTAAAGCTGCAGCCCCTTCCTTTGGATTGTTCCTGCATTGGCAAATAACAGCCATGATGTGAATACTGAGAAGGCAGAGACCAGGTTTTGGCCTCAGTAAAATGCTAGGTATTTTCACTAAGAAATAAAATTCTGGTCTGACTGATTTAGTTTTTTCTATTCTTCTGAATGCCTGTATTATCATTTAAATATCCTAAGTATTTTATTTTTTACAGCAAACAGAAACTCTGGTGTTTGTTTCCAACCAAAAGAGGGGAATTATGTGCATATTGTGATCTTTGCATCTAAGCATCAGTCAGGAATTTTGTTTGCTGGGCTTACTCCTAGTTAACGTAAGTTAGTTTTTTAAGACAGGCATCTCATGGACAGTCTTTATCTTCAGAAGTTAGAACATTTTGTTCTGGGATGAGTCAACAGATACACTGGTACACATACAGGTACACAACAGGCACTGCAATACTGGCACTTTTACTCACATTTAAAACCTTTCGGTGTGTACAGGAGCTTGATTATATTTTGTAGGAATGTCAAAGAGTGAATGAAAAAAAATTCCTTTGTCTCATTCATGGGCTACACAGTGACATTGGTAGATACATTGCAGGTTACCACAATTTTTCTAATAAAAACTGATCCGTAGGAAGTTAAAATGAAATCTCACTTACCTGTAAAGTGCTGAAAGTGGCCGCTTGTTGCCAGGTTTAGGTCTGTATGGTTTTGGTTCTCCTGCCATGTTGATATCTGAAAGCAAACAAACATTTGATATTAGTAAGCCAAATGTGTGAAAGGTAAGAGTGAGTTTGCAAAGGCACCTTCAAGACGAGTAATAGACGGTGAAAATGGACAGCATACCTTAAAACACCTATCTGTTTTTTACCACTTCTGAATTGATGCTATAAAAGTTTCCTAAAAATTCTTATTGTAATGCATGAAGATTTTAGGCAAAAAGTCAGTTATTGCTAGCAGAGAGAAATGACATTTTTTAAACATACATGAGTTTCCAGTCATGAAGCTGAAGGCAATAACATATTTCTATTACAGAAGGAGATTTGAATGGTAACTTAGATGTTGAGACAAACTGATCTCAAGTCAAATTCTGTTGTGGAGGACTATAATGGTTCTGAAGGTTCCCCTTTAGGGTCTAGAGAAATGCACACTGATCTTTAACTGCCACTTCACTATCCACTCAAAAGGACACTTTTCAAAAGCAAATAAAAGAGTATCTATTTCCTACCCCAAATATATCTTTTTTTTTTTTTTGCTCTGGCTTTAAAAATTGTATGGAGAAAGAGAAAATATGCTTTTGCACATGCTTTATCTTAGGCAGGTACTTATAATTCTCAACAACACCAGAAATCTTGTGCATGTTTTTTAAAAGTTCACTTACATTATGCCTGTGTATTTATCCTTGAAATTTAAAAATATGTCAAGTTTATGTAGACATCAGTCATGCTGGTTCTCAAATAACTCTCTTCTTTTGAATCATACTCAAAGACATACCAGGAAATACATGTCCGTCATTTTTGACTGCTTGTAACAGTTACCCATGGAGAAAGAAACACAGACCCTTCTGTGGAGAATACCTTGCTTGAGCTTAGGAAGCTATCTATGTAAACCCAAACCTATATTAAAAAGCTCTCCCCCCGCCCCTGACTGAATGTTGCAAAGTCAACATTACAACAAATGACATGGATAAAGTTAAAATTCTGATTAGGAAACAAATTCCATGACATTTGAGTGATGGTGCCACTAAATCTCTCCTCCATTTCACTAATGTACAGAAGACCAACAGTCAACAAAATCATCAGAGTTATTTCAGTGTAAAATTGCTGTGACAGAACAAAGTATCCTGTTCACTGTGGAATCACATGGTGATCACGACTTTCAAGGAAGCACATGTTCTTGTTAAGGTCTATGTTTAACCTGAAATTGAGTGTGGTGGAGGGAAAAGAGAAGTAGAAAGCTGAGGTGTAGAATGAGGAAGCATCACTGCCCAGCACAGTGATGCTAAAAGCCAGACATTTTTATTTAACCTATTCTTGACTTCAAAAGCTGCAGTAAAAGTCTGAGACTTACTTTTATTTCACACAAAGTGGAAAAAATAATCCATCTGACTTAATAAAAGAAACATCATAATAATAATAATAATAATCAGAAACATTGAAAATGTTTGTCCCTCAGATTTTTTGACAGAAAAGATTTTTCCATTGAAAATTTCATGCTTCAATCATTTAAAAGAATTTTAAATATATTTTCTATTTAAATTTGATATTTTGAGCTAAACCATCATTTATTTAAAATTATACAAGGTCCTGAAATGAAAAGTTTTTATGTAGAACTATTTTATATGAAATATACTTTTTGGTAAAATTTTCTCCATATGAACCATTTTGGAATTAAATCTAGTTGCAATTCCTTTTGTAGGAGCTGTATTACTCTTAAATCATAGTTTGCAAAAAAATATTAAATTTCTTGTTTTACTTATCTCTGTGAAGTTAGATTAATATTAGAGACAGTTTTCATACCTCCTTGAAATGCTTTCCTGCCCTTAATTTTAAGCAAGTGCTTTATTAAATATATATTAATCTTCCTCTTCCATGGTTGTTAAAAATTCAGCTATGATTCCCTTATCTGAAGAAATATAAATTCTACTAATGTTGACCCAACAAAGTAAACGTCAAGCATTTCTGAAAGCCACTGAGGAATTTTGATAGCAGTGCTGCATTTCCTTTGGCTCCTGGAAATAACAGAATTGGAACAAAATTTCTGTCCTGTGACCTTTATGATAATTAGACCTTTCCACAATATTTTAATATGTCAGCTTTAAGGTCATTGACTGTATTGACTTTCACCATCTCCTGCTAAAACTAGGTCAGATTTTAGGAAAAAAAGTAGAATTATAATCTCTTCTTGGGAAATACCTGAGACTGTGGGATTTATCTTCACATATTTTTCATGTTTCTCATCTGCTTCTCTTTCAGAGCTACAGCCCAGGTCACTGTTTCTAGGCATATGAACATTAAAGGACTTTAAAAAATTTTTTCACATCCTTCTGGGACAGATCAATACTATCTTGATGATTATTCTTGTAGACCTACATTTGCAGCTCTACAACACCCACTTTTAACAAAGACAGGTAGCGTAGAAGACTACGAGCTGTTTGTTATGTGTTCCCTTTATTTTAATCAAACACTGTCAGAAAAGTAATGCTGTAAGAAAACACAGCTGAAAAGCTGTTCAGAATCAGAGTCCGTCATACTTAAATAAATGTCTAAATGTACTAGCAGAAAACAGTGAACTATGTTATACAGACAGTAATAGCCAGAATTTCTCTTTACCACAGGAAATATTTCATAGAAAAGCTGTGCACATGGGGCTTTTCTCTTAATATGAAAGTGACTGAATAGCTCTGCAACTCCCTAAGCACCTTGTAGTAAGTTAAGAATGGATGTAGGAAATGGTTTGAAAAGTTAGAACAGATTTTTACCCCATTATTTTTCAGCACTATCTACTCCAACCGCAATTTTCTAACTAAGATTAGAAGTGAACTTGTCAACATTTCATGGGACAGATTATTTCTAGCCCAGCTGGAAATCTTGTGAGATAACATGTTCTCTTGCTTCATCCATCGTTAGTTTCACAGCAGACATTTACATCTACTAGGTCATAAACTGTGTGTCAAATAAATTTGTTGGCTGCAACACAGAGATTTACCTGTGCTAATGATTCCACCCCAAGGAATGCAGAGAGGTATCACTCCTTATGCTGTAAAATTAGCTACTGCACTTGTACATGAATATGAACCAGGCAACTTGACAAAGGACATAGATATTCACATTGCTTCTATGTGGGAATGGAGCAGCTTAGGGACTCTTACATTACTTTCTCTGCTCATATATTATAAATGTTCACTTAGACATCAACTTTAAGATAAATTCAACACTGAAATTCAAAATATTAAGGAATCATTATGAATAAAAAAGAGATTGTGCAGACAACAGCACACTGTAATGCAGCAGCCTGCTCTCTCCGTGCTTTCAAAATGAAACGAGATTACTTTCTTTATTAAGAGAAATGCATCTTCAGTTCTATCCCTGTTAGCACAGCAGTGGTTAGTTAAGGCATGAGATTTAGATTTCATTCAAGGTTGTGTGTCATCAGCAGAATATAGCTAATCTCGAACACGGTATTTTTATTTCTAATTATACTGAAAAGTGCCTAGCAATTAATGAGAAAAAAAAATTGACTTAAAAAAAAAGAATATGCAAACCATTTAGAGAGAGCAGTGATTCTATTCAGTGGCTACATAAATTTGTCTGAAAGAGCAACTCAACACAGCATGATCTACCTTTCTCCTATCACCATTTCCTACCACTGCCTGCCTACCTCCTCTAGGCGGTAGAGTAATGACCAAGGACACTCTGGTGCATGAGGCTCCCATTTTTGGAGAGGCGGTATGAGCTAGCCTTGAGGCTTTGCTCATAGTTTTGCTGCCAAAGCAGCCTGAGAATCTGGTCCTGAAGACAACAGTTGCTTTTAAACAAGCTTTGTAAGAGTAAGCAATGATACCTAAAGACTATTCATCCTCTAGAAGTATTTCAGTACTTCTCAGTATACCTTCCCTTCAGATTCTTTAAAAAGTTTTATTGGAAAAAAAACAAACCCAAAACCAATCAACCATTCTGGTTCACAAAAACAAACTAGAAGCTTCAACAGGCACTTGCTCAACCCATGAAAACTGGGACTCCAAGGCTTTCTGCTGCAAATCCAGGACCTGTTTCTCAGGCTATACCTGTACTATAAAATTAAATAGTGCCCTTCCCAGGCTCTAGTACTCAGTTATCTCTTGTATTAAATTGTTAGAGTGGTTTCTGACATGACTTTTAGCCCCATATAACAGGTACTCTCCCATGCAATTTCTAGACATAGGTAGAGAATTGACATGAACTAGGGACCATTGTTGATTAGCATTTTAGTTATAGCCACTCTGCTTTGCAGGGTAAGACCCAGTGAAAGAAAATGGTTCCAAGTACCTGTAATCAAGTATTACTGACATGGCTTCTGAGTGTGGGCTCCATGTCAGAAAGACTGGGAACCAAGACCTGGAGCTAAGAAAAATCCAAAGGCCTCTCCAGCTCAACAGCTAATTTTCTAAGACATGTTTCATCAGATGTTCTTCCACCCGTTCTTGTCAATGGTTGCAGAAAACGAGACATTCCTTGAAAAATCCCACAGTTGCTTGACTTAAATTTGGATGAAAAAGGATGTCATTGGGTACTTCCAGACCAGCTCTGCTTTAGACCAACCTTTAATTGAAGAAATAGTAATTAAAATTAACGTACAGAGAAAGAATTCACGCACTGAATGCACAATCTATATCCAGAGAGATATGGATATAGGGAGATCAGGATGAATGTTCTCCCTTTTCAGATGACCGAAAGTATATGGGACAGAAAAGGAAGACCAAGAGGTAGATGCAATTCAGAGAAAGCCTCTAGTCACACGATTTATAGCATAAGTGAACACCAGCAAAGCTAAAGCTAATCTATCTTTCTTTTATACTCTTCCATCTACCAGTGCAATAAATCTCCCTGCTGTGTACTAAAGGAATTTTAATGAAGTTATTGACATTTTTTACGTCATAGACTTCCTTTTTTCTTTATATTTTACATTAATTACATGTCCTCTTTTCCCTTTTCCCTGTCTCTAGCATGTGAAAAAAGTGGAGAGGAAAGGACAGTTATCAGTTCTGTTCAATTCTGTGCCCAAATTGCACAGCTGTAAAGAAGAAACTTCCCAGAAAATTGAACACAAACTCAAATTAACTTTCAAAGCTAGTAAAATATTAAATGAAGGTCTGGGTCACACATTTTCCTTTTCCATAATGGTATTAAAAATAATTTGCTTGTGGGGCTCTCAGCTGCATTTGGATTTTCTCTTAACATTGAAGTAATTGGAAGCCTTTTTTTGTACAAAGATGACAGCTATTGTTAATGCTTCATACAGAAAGAGCCGCTTGTTGAATAGTGTATGAAATTGCTTTGTTCAACCATCTTTTCTTTCATTAGATACTGCTAAAATGGAATGAGGCTATAGGATTATATAAACTAGCATTCTTAACACCATTCAGTAACAGAAGTGTCAGGCGTTGTCTTGCCAGAAAATCTCTTTCTGTTCCCCAGAGAACTGGGTTGGTGTGAGGACAGATGACAGCTAAAAGGGGAAATCCTGTCCTGTCTATACATCCGTCACAAACTGTTCCATCAGGGTTCTGGAGACAGTGGTCTTTCCCCTAGCTGCTGAAAGGATGCTGATGTGCTTCACAGCTGACATGGAGCATTGCCCTGCCTTGGTTTTTGTCTGCTTGCTGCCATCCCTGCACCTCCTGCCCCACATAACGGCATGGTCACTGGGCAGACCTTCCTGGGTGTGCAGCCAGCAGTGGTCCATGTCATGCTCAGGGAGAGGCACCGCTTCTGCCTGGGGAAGCGGAGAATGCTAATTTGTGGCCTTTTGAAGATTGCCCATGGATTCCACTGTGGTTGGAGTGTCTGTGGCTGAGACCTCACAAACTGCTTCTCTGCTGGTGCTTGAATCCCTGCAGATCAAGTACTGTGATGGGGCTGGAGTCATGCTGGGGGAAGGCTGGAGTACTGGGCTGCAGGGGAAGGGACACCACAGAGAAAAGGACATGTCTTGTGAAGGGCTTCCTATGGGAAGGAAGCCCTGTTGCTGGCAATCCTCCTCTCTCCTCCTCCTCAGCACTGGGCTTGTGGGTTCCTCTACAGGAAGATCCATACTGCTGGCATAGGTGGTTCAGACTCAGGTACAAGGGACTATGTGGCCGTAGCCACTTATCTGCAGACCAGCTGTAAGAGCTACGGGAGTTTGGATGTTAACTGTGGAAATCCCTAGCTCAGTTTGTGCAATGGCAGCCATGAAGTTGGCTGTCATACAAGCGCTTCACCCCACCAGAGCCAAATCATTGATGCAGGCAAGTATAGTCTTCCTGTAATAAGAGCCTTTTCATTTAATCAGGTTTTCAGCTGCTCTGTTTCTCACCCAGAGAGCAAGATTTCGACATGCCAAGTACTTGTTTAACACATGGACTGGCCAACTCTGCATATGAAGAAGATTAACATTGCCATGAGGATATAGGAAAGCAATGGAAAAGTACATCAGGAATTTTCTGCTACCTTCAGGAAAATACCCAACTGTTTTAATGTAAGTTTAGCCAGCCAAAAAAAAAAGTTCAGGCAAGGACTCTTATATGATCCCAATCCCTGCTCACACTGTACCTTCTCATTGCTGCTATTAATGGGAAACAGAACTGGTCCTTGAGTTACAGCTTTTTTTCAGACAGTGAGGTCTTTAGCACCTTTCTTTCTTTGCCTTCTCTTGATCACAACAAAGATGCTGTTTACAAATAGAAAATAAAACACCTGTCTTCTTTCAGATCAAGCACAGTCTTTACAGGCCAGCAGCCAACAAACTCTCTGCTGCTTTTCTTTGGTAACAAAAGATAGTTATTACCATGAGACTCAGACAAAGCTTAATGTTGACTAGATGTCTGAGTTTCTCATTGTTGCAATTAGCCTCAAGCAGCAACATTAAACAGTGTAGTGGGGATACAGTATGAAAGTCCCTCATCTACCTCTTTCAGATTTCAATATGATTTATTCCAGGCAACATGCCCTTAACCTCAGTAATTTTCAACTCTCCCTCAAAATACATTTTTTTCCTCTCTCTTCTAATACTTGGCTACTTTCTCTGCCCCACAGCCTTTTCTTTAACTCTTATACTAATGTTAGCTTCATGCTCCAAGCAATACTTTTTCATGACAATTGAAATCTGTAGTGTACAAAAGAGTTCACTATCCCCATTGCCCCAGTCCTTTTGTCTTTCTCACTTTTTTCCTGCAGATGGTCAACTTTATTAATACAAACATGAACAAAAAGTATTTTTCCTAAAACAACCATCACAGTAACAATATTTTGCTAAAAATTACCAACATTCTTTTGTCTGCTTTTGTTAAGCATATTTCTTGGACATTCCAACAAAATTTGCTTACATTTGAAGTGCATTTCCTCATAATTTTGAAAAGTGAATGTTCCCAAGCCTTTCTGGGTGGCACAAGCAGAATGGCTTCCACAGAAATTCTTTCCAATGCACAGCTCATTCTGCACATCACAGCAGCCCTGGGGTCTGTCCTGGTTTGGGCAGGAGGACCCAGCAGCCCCAGGGGCATGGGGCAGAGGCAGCAGGAGACTGTGTGGGGCAGAAAGTGTGGATGGGCACCCTCAAGGTGCTGTTAGGTGGGAGGGCAAAGTGTGTCCTTCTGACAAGCTGGCTACTGTCCCTGTTTCTGCCCCTGGGGTTTGTTGGTATAACAGTCATCACTGAGGTGTAGGTTTATTTTAGATACCCTGAACTTTTCTGTCAAAACCTTCAAGGGTAAGTCTGACCTTGAGGGTATTCCCACAGGCTAGAGGCTTTTATCCAGGCTGACAATGGATCAGAGAAGAATCACGCTGTGGATTTCACTGAGTCTTGAAAAATAACATCCACACATCACAGGAAGCTGGCAGGGGAGACAGGAATGGACCTCTGCAGCCCCAAGTGCACTTCTACCACTTTCTGCTACTATTCCTCTCCAAAACACACTTGATTTTATCCTCATTCTTTGTCCTGAAATCCTTCCTCTGTTTTCCACTCTTGCTCTCTTTGCAGTGATCTAAGCTTTCATCTTGGCCCCACCTCACTTCAGCAGGCCCCCTGCCCCAAACAACTGCTCTCAACTGCTTCCAGTTGTTCTATTCTCCTTTCTATATACCCTCTTACTTCCCATGATCTTCATGTTCCAGGTTTATCTGGATTAGGGGATCTATAGAAGATGTTCTTTTCAAGCTCCAAATACACTTTGCAATTGCATAACACAAGTCTTACAGCATTTCCTTTGAGATACAGTAAATTTTTCAGTGCCAGCGTTATGAAAACTTGTGTCCCAAATTATAGACTCATAGACTGGTTTGGGTTGGAAGGGACCTTTAAACATCATGTAGTCCAACGCCCCTGCCATGGGCAGGGACATCTTTCAATAGATCAGGTTGCTCAAAGTCCCATCCAACCTGACTGTGAACACTTCTAATGATGGGGCATCCACAGCTTCTCTGGGCAACCTGTTCCAGTGTCTCACCACCCGCATTGTAAAAAATTTTTTCCTTATATCCAATATATCACATATTAGGGTTCTGAAAAGTTTTGTCTTTGTAACACAACCATTGTAAATATGATGGACAGCCAGAGAATTAGCTCATAATGTTTTCATGTAAAAACTTTAAATATTCCCTTAATGCTATCAAGGTTTAGTATTATAAAATAATGTAGTGATATAAAGGAAAATGCCCTGTGACACTGACTAACCTAAAGTCTACCATTTTTATTAACAGGTCAGGGTTGGGTTGAATAAAATGACAGCAGAAGTGGAGGTAATGCCACTGAAATTTGGCACATGGGAGGAATCATTATTGTGGAGTTGATTTACAAACAAATGATATGCCAAATCCAATATTTCTGTATTAGCAATGCTTAGGTTCTAGCCATGTACTAACTCCTTTTCATTGCCAGTGCATGAAGTTCCCCAGTGGATTCAGTTTGACAACTGAACTACAATGGCATAGAATCCTATTGCAAAAGCAGGACATAAAATAATAGGAAATACTGACAAGCTTCAAAATGAACAATATGCAGTGTTGTTTTATTCAGGTCTCTGGCATTTCTGCAAGGAAAATACAAAAATAGTTGATAGGAATGGAGAAAATACAGTATCTTATCAGACTGATGGTTCATATACTGTAGTTTTCTGCCTCCAGCTGCCCCAGATGCTGTGGAAGGAGATACAAGAACCTCAAACTAGTTAGAAACAAGATTATTTTCCCATCATTCTCTTATCATCTCAGCATGATTCTCCTCCTAAAATGCTAAGTAGTTTAGGATTACTCTAAGTCCTAAAGCATGATGTTTTATCTTTCCTCCTATACTGATTTTGTTAGTACCTAACTGGTACTAACTGGAACTGGAAATCACTACAACTTCAAATAGCCTTGCTGACTACATAAATATCCAATTACTCTGTTATTCTTGCTAATACATCAAATTTTTTGTATTTATCAAAATTTTGTATTTTTTAACAAAAAAAATTGTTTCTTGATTCTCAACAAGAAGTGAGCTCTGTTTTGGCCTTGTAATGCCTCACCATTCATCCCCTCAAAGCCTTTTTCAACCGCTATTCATTTTACCCATTGCTAATAACCAAAATCATAGAAGTCATGTCAGAAACCCTTTCTCTAAACATAAAACATCATCCTTCTCCCTGCAGCTTACTGGATTTTTGCTGTTTATTTCTGTAGATTTACATTTGGTCTTGCATACAAATATGCTTTATATGCTGCCTCAGAGGTCCTCTCACAAGTGGTTTAAGGTGTACTGCATATTATTAATTACATTAATTTGCATATGTCATGAATCAATATCAGGAAACATTGTAATAGGTTACAAAAAATCATATTAGGAAATAAAGTAATTATTCTGAAATTCAATAAATTGAGTCTGAATATTAAAGGTTCTACCAAAAAGACCATATGACATATTCTAGTTTAATTTTAAAGAAGTAAAAATATAAATTACCATGCATATTAATACACAGTGCTAGTGAAGCTCTCAAATTGGTCATTCACCACCCTCTTACATTAACTGAATCCACATTCTTCTATGCTTCCCAGTAACATCTTCTGTCTACATTAGCTTTGCCATACAAACAGTAGATGTCTATTACCCACAAAGAAAATATGTCATTTTGGCTCAGAGATCACAGGAACCAAGAACAACTCCACTCTGAGTTAATTCCTTTCCCCAGAAACCTGTAAGACCATGAGATTTCCAATTTATTTCTTCAGAATGTGACTATTTTGAGCAAACCACACATAAAGACACAGCACAAATGTTTGTAAAAAGGCTTTGGAAACTGATCTCTACTGCAGTTGGCATAAGAAATATATAGAGCTAGACAAGACAATAAACACCCATTGGACATTCCCTTCCTCAAAGGCTTTTTGGGCTTATATCAGATTCCTGTAAGGAGTCCAGAATCCTTGTTTTTGTGTCAAGTCTCATTGGAAGCCATAGTGTTTCTTCTGCAACTTGGCCATGAATTTAAAACTGCACAACCCCCTGGCCCCGCAAGATTAAAATTTTCCCCCACGTTGCTAACCCCTACGCAAGGTTCCTGCATTTTCCTTTTCTACGCAAGGTTCCTGCATTTTCCTTTTCCCTCATATATTTGTACATGTATACTTGTATGCAAAAAATATTCACAATAGGAGCATGTATTTTCAACAGGAACAATTTATATTAAGTTTTGCAATTCATGTTTATCACAGTTTCTGAAAATAGAAGGTTGCAAAGGAACACTGAGGAGTATTGAATTCCTGAATCTGAAGTTAAATTATTGCTCTTGAAGTGGACACTGGAGTCAATTACTTTAATATAGCAAACAAAACATTCCTTAGTCTCAGAAATGTCATATCTGAAATTGTTATCTATCATTATTGCTAAGGGAAGACTGGTGTCGTAGACCTATCTTAAACCTCAATACGTGCAGCACTTAAAACTGTTAGATTCATTGTTTCTTTTTCTTTTTTTCCTTTCTTTTCTTTCTTCTCCCCCCTCCCCCCCTTTTTTTTTTTCCTTTCCCCTCAGTGCAATAAGAGATTCCAGTGGCTCATGAAATGAAACAGCTCTCTAAGCTCACCTGGAAACATTAATATTCGGGACATACTGCATAAATGACTAATATCATGCCTGTCATTTAAAATGAGGAAGAGAGTACAAGGAAAGATGCAGGCAGACTTTTAAAAGCTTTAGCATTGTTATTTTAATTCATTTTAAGTCTAAAAGAAGATCCCTAAATCTTGCATTGCAACAAACAAAAACGTCCAGAGAAAAACAGTGGGCTGAGTGATCCCCCTGAATAAAAATGAATGTGATTCAACATGACATTGCTTCAGCACACTCTCTCCTAATCTTTTGCTTCCTAATGTTTAGCTCCTTATCAGACACTGCTGTTAACATCATGACATATTTTTTGCTCGAAAGCAAAGCCAGAGTTACAAGTGAACCCTAAAAATATTTATGCTGGCCTGATATAGTTTGGCCCAACACTCTACAGCTAGCTGTGCATACCTTCACTCTGCTGTAACCTCAACCTTACAATCCTTTCCCATGATGCCTGATACTACTTATCAATCTTATAAGCATTTACAATCCCATACTTAAAAATATTTGTACCTATTTTCCAAGCAATTAGGCCAGAATGGAAAAGCAGTGCTCATGTAAGAAAGGAGACAACTTTGGATGAGAATTTCAAAAGCTCTCAGTGTTAGTGCAACCTTCCATTTAAGTCTGCGGTAAAATCAGATTTAGGTCAGTGTTGCTCCTTTTCAATCTTCAATCGTATATTGTATAATAATCAGAAGACTTGTGGGTTTTGGTTGTTTTTTTTTACTTACTGTGGTGGAGTCTAGTATACTCCAGGAAGACGGAAGAACATTGTGGCCTTTTACCTTTGCCTCTTGCTCATTCACATGGTCACTGTCAACCTGAGCTGCTTTATTTTAGGGAAAAGGGAAAAATACAACCAGCAACAAAGCCTCCCAGGGATTCAGGAGGTCACGGCCTGTAATGGAGGTGTTCCAAAAGTGACAATGGGAAATTCCAGCTGATCGTGTGATGTTTGCAGCTGTGTTTATGGAAAAAGTGTTATACAAAGAATGGCTGTGTGCTTGAATGCATGGCATTGCATTTTCTGTACTGTCCAGTTAGTATGCTCCATGCAGGACTGCATTGCTGTCTTACCAGCAGCTGCCCCCCATTCCCAGCTCATTTTCTTTTTATACAGTGATCCACAAAGAAATGAAAATAACATTGGGAAACAATAAATGCGTTCATTGCTTCATTTTATGCCATTCACTAGGATGCTGAGTCACCACCATAATGGCTCCAGGATCAATAATGACAATTAACCCTTTTCGTGTGCACATTGTGTTCTTTATTTTGGTGTTATCCTCCAGAAGCCTTTTTTTTCCACTTTTTTTTCCACATTTTAAAGAGTTCTAAAGGTTGAGATTAATGGAAAAAAATCATGAACCAGGACGTGGAAATGCTTCTCAGCTTCAGCTCATATAAGTGGATGCTGGCCAAGATCAAGAATCAGTTACGCACCAGAAGCCCAGTGCTCACGTCAAGATATTCTGAAGTTTTGATGTGGGAGGGATACATCACTATCTGGAGTGCATTCATGTTTTCTATCAGCACAGTTTTTCATTTAGGCTTGTCTGGAAATAGAGGCTGTTCTAACTGTTGTTCTGTTTGCAGCAAGTAACCCAGAAAGATCCATCTTTGTTTTACTTAAAATCAAATAACTAGTTTAATATTTGACACGTCTCCTAAAGGAAAACAGTGCTCAAACCTACTGCACTGAAGAGATCACAGCTCCCCAAATTCTTCTCAGATATTGAAAGTCTATAAATCCCTTTCTCCAAGATGTGCAAAATAAATATGCCCACAAGTTATTACATAGAATAATTAATGTCTGGCTGTACTCTCTAAATTAAAACTTGAGCATTGTGTTTCTCTGATATGCGTTGCAGTTTTGGGAAGGTGAGCAATACAGTTAAGTATGAAGGAGTATCCCTAAAGGAAAACAAAATCCACCTGCGGATAACAGTGGCTCAGTTTGGGGTTCAACAGGTTCTTCAGGATACACTACCCCTAGTGACACATGCTGACAAGGACAGTCATGATGGATGATGCACAGCACATCTTTTTTCTGCTAGGATGCCAGCCAAAACTGAAATGGTATTGCTGCCATGGCAGAACAGCAAGTGAGGGCAGGCACAGTAGGGATTAGTACTGTCATTGACATAGACTTCAGCTGTCAGAAAGGAATACAGCCTGTTGTATAGTAGATGGGGAACAGGAGGGCAAGTGAATTGAGACCAGCCCATTAAGAATATAAATATTCCACTCAGGTCTCATAATGTTCATAAACTGGGTACGTCCTGCTTTACTTCTGCCTTTCTCCATACCTCTGATTGCTTCGCAGGCAGCTCACATACAAGTCTGTGGGTTGACTGTGAAAAATTTTCTGGCATGTGTGACAGTGTATTACAGCAGAGTGGATGCAGAAATTATCTAGCATGGCACAGACATCCCCTAGGACTCTAAGGACGAAACTGAGGTCTTGATTTTCACAGAGGAGTATGATGAAGTTTTATGGTGCATGCATGTAATCTTGCATTTGCAAATACCTGAATGTATTTTTCAGGCATTATCAAGAGAGCTAACTGCTGGAGCATTTGTATACAAAAAGCCTCCCCCATGCACAGATTACCAGGTTCCAAGTTTTTCTAATCTAGGAAAGGTTCTAGCTATCACATCTTTAGCTGAATTCAATTTTATTTAATTCTTTTTAAATAAGAGAAAAAGTAAAAAAAAAAGCAATCAGTGTACAAAACCCATAAAGCACTGGAAAAGCTACCATGTTAGAGGCGTAAATATACTTAATGTACCAATATATCTTAAATATTAATATGTTACATTTTAAATCTGTATTTATCAAAATTTTGCAGTTTTACAGAATGCAGTATCTGCAGAATAATATGGGAGCCTGGTCTTTGCTTTCACTGGTTCTACTGAAAGTTAAGTATGAACATCTGTTCTGATATAGGATGATATTGGGTGAGAAGTGAATCACGGGTCTTTTGCTTATATAGTCACTTCTATAGTTCAGTCACTGGCATCCCAGCAATGAAAGGAATCTCTCCAAAGGTCAGACAAAAACGTTGTGTCCCGGAAAGTACATCTTGGCACCGATTTTAAAAGTTAATCTAAGTTAAATACACAGTGTCAGTTTTTTTTAATAAAATAATAAAATCTTTTATTCTACTGTTTACTAGGTATATTTGCCTTTACTTACTGAATCAATTATTTCGATGGTTACTATTTTATCCAGCAATAAAAACCATACAAGAAACTTGCAGTGTTAAATCCCTGCACTGTGAACGGAGGTAGGAAGCTAAAGATCCAAACTTCTGCAATGGGGAAGACATAGCACTGTTAACCAGTGAGTAGCATAGCCAAAAGACTGCATTTTGGAAAAAATTCTTTCAGTCATTAATCTAGGTATCAATTTATGCACCAGTATTAAAAAAACCACAAACAACAAAACAGAACTATAGAACCAGCTGTATTTTGAGAAGAGCTCAGCTTTTATTTACTTTCAAAATTTAGTGGTTTCTCCCCTTCTTTCTTTTACACACATACCTGCAAAAGTCAATACCCTTCATTTCCTTTTTTATTCCCAAGAACAGGACTCATTGTATGTCAATTGCTTCTGAAAAATCAGTCTTTTCTCTTAGTGAGCTACATAAAAGCTGAGCTTTCTTACAGGCAATCCATATTGTGAAGACTGAACACATATGACAGGCTGCCCTGGAAACAGCTGTATCCAAGACTGTCATAAGCAAGGTTGTATTGGGCCACAAGCTTTCATATTTATTGTGCCACCGTGAAATAAATGGTGCCTCCTTGATATGCACAGGACTCCACCTTTCATGTCTCACACCCATTTTGGCATGCAAACATTTGAGCCACATGGACCTCCGACCATCCTGGAGCAGTTCCGCCCCCACACCGCCGGGCTCACACACACCACCAGGGTGGCTGTTGCGTCCAGCAGTATCATGCCATGTCACAGCGAGGGATAACACACTGAGGAAGTGTTGGTGTGTCCACAAACCCAGGAACATTTCATACAGGTTTCTCCAATGCTAATTGAAATATTGACTTGTTGACATTGTCGCTGCGTGACATGGTTCAGTAGTAAACCCAGTATTTTTCTCACAGATCAACAACAGCAGCAGTTCCTTTTACTGAAATGGGCACACCTGAGTTACAATCCAAAACCAAGATATGAAATGGTAAACTGTTTTAAATTATAGCATCAGAATTATCTATCTACAACCAGGCTGTAACTTTGTCAAAACTAAAAATACTTTTGGCAGTGCCACAGTTTCTATTTGGCCCAATGCCTTCATGCACTGAGAAACCAAAACCTAAGATCTATAATTTAATTTGTTAAGTATGCACATCTCTAAACTAGTTACTCCAAAAGACAAATTGCCAAGCCATTATAATCATTCTATCTTCTCCTTCACTTTCTCCTTTGTGTCTCCATATGAATTTGGAAAAATAATTGGCAAAAATTTGAATATTGCTAATAAAATTGATTACTGTGCCCATCACTATATGACAGCACAGATATGGTCAACATAGGTTTGTGAGAAATTCAACATGGCTTTTGTCCCTGGGGTGCATATGCAGTGAGCCTGTGCTACCATGTGGGAGCTGGATAATCCAAACCCTGGGTAGGGAAGAAAGCCGACTAGCCAGGAATGCTGTCTTAGCTCAACTTCCAGTCCATCCTGGGAGTGACAAGGATGTCTGTGGAGCTGCTCCTACTGTCCATTTCTGAATGTCATTTCACTTCAGTTCTCTGGGATATGTGAAAGGTGTCATATGGCTTTATTCCTGCAACCATGTCCGAACACTTGACTGTATTAATGTATTTTGTGCTTTCGGATTTAGGTTCTCCCACAGCAAGGGAGACAGAGACAGAAACCAGATTTTCTTTCTTTCAGCTCTAACTCCACTGAGAGTAAATGGATTATTGCTGCTACTTGAATTCTTTTTGGATTATGATTGAACTGAGGATAGCTTTCAGAAAAAAAGTCAAATCTGTAAACACTTTAGAAAGAAAATGGCAATTGGGATTAGGAGTTTAATGATTAACAATGAGGAGTCTATCTTTGTACACAGTTTCTTTAAATTTCTTATGTACATATAATTTCTTGAAACAGCATTTTGCGCACTCTGTCATTTTAACTAGAACCCACAGGAAGAATTTGTTACCTTTATTCTGGGAAGGTACTGAAGAAAAGCTAACTGCAGTTAAATGCTCATCTTTATTTGGATATCAAGACTCTTAAAATATGACATATATGAGTCTTCTTGCCATTTTGAAAAAAATTAGAAACAAGATAATGAACAGAAGGCCTTGTGAACAGGAGATTAAAAAGGAAAAATAGGGAACCAATGGCTTACTCTTTCCCTTCTAATCATGAGCAGCCTGTTGCTGACAGTAATTATTTTCCTCATCTTAACACCACTGGTCTCTAAATTCCGTCCTGAACATACTTTTACTTTATCTGTAGCCTTAGATAATAATTGTTAGCACGGTGACCAAAGGAAAGGACAGAGTCTTCCCAAATGGCAGACTGAAAGTAAAGTAACAGAAATCCCAAATTATAGTTGTGCATTTGAGAAATCACAGATATTAATACTGTAAAAGCTGAAGGGAAAATCCATTTGGCATAGGAAGCGTGGGCAGTGGAGCATGTCATTTAGTTATACTAGAAACAGAATTAGTTCAAAAGAAGAGAACTGGTTCTTCATTTATGCCTAATATCTAAAATGCTTGTACCTGTGAAATTGAAATTTAGCTAAGAGAGTTTTTCTGTTGCTTGGTTTTATCAAGTTTAAGCATTTATTCTTGTGTTAATACTTCTGTTTAAAGAAACAGTAATCAACTGGAGGATGACTGTGTGTAGGATTGTAAAACTGACATAGAATTAATAATTTTGTTATTTTAACTACCAAGAAATAGGGAAAAAAACCCCACCATATTGGTAACAAGGTCTAAAAGCTGTAATGGTGGTGGGAAGAGACAAAGGCAGTCAAGAAACAGAGGCAGTTCAAGTGCAAACTCATCCACTCTACTGTACACATAAGACAATAAATATGACAAAAATTATCCTATAAACTTTGCTAAAAAGTCCACATTAACCTAGTCTTACATGATCTAAAATATCACCCTTCATGAACATAAAAATGGCCTTTATGTGCTTTGCATATCTATGGTCTTATCAAACACTTCAATAAACCAATTTGTGAGCACTATGCTAAATCACAAAGCAAGACTAGTTATACCTATACACTACTTTGATTACCTCATTCTACCATCCCAGCAGCAGAGGAAAGTGGTGTATCAGGATGAAAAGGAAAATGCAGTGAGTTATCATATGTGCTCTAGAAACTCCATAACACCAAACAGGAAGAAGCAGTAAACAATCGCAGAGGATGAGAAATACCACAAGAACAAAGAAAGGAATACAATGTATATATTTCTATTATTGAGCTATATCCAACTGCTCAAGCGTATGAGCTATGAATAGCCAACACAACCTCATGCTGTGATAAACTGCCATTTCCTTCCGCCCCATACAAAAAATCCTCTACAGCATAGATATGAAAAACATGTTTTAATTTGTCAACAAGTGCTAAAGTGTGGATTTTGCAGCTCTGAGCTTACTGATCAGTAATACAATGTACTTGACCAGTGTCACTTTTTTCTAAATGTCGCCTTTTCACACTTTGACACTGCACCCAGTCCTGTCAG
>JANHGO010006166.1:0-21831 GCA_024606505.1 Aquila spilogaster
ATGTTCACCTGTCAAAACAAGAGATTCAGAAAAAAAACATTTCTTATATCCTTAGACCTATAATTGCTAGGTTGGGGCTGGATACCTTAAATCCTTCAGAAAAAAAGCTTGTTTTTAAAAGCAAGGATGGCTACAAAGTGGCCAGTGTAAATAAGTCACCACACCCAACCAAGAGCACATGGACTACAGCTGGAGAGACAAAGGTATTTCAGGAGTTAGCTAATTGCCATCACGCTAACATGCTGCGACAGCCCTCCTGCAACCTGAAGACACAAATTAGGTCTTCTGGAGAGTTACTGCAGTGTGTAACAAGAACCTGAGAGGTGACAGATTCAGGATTTCTAACTGCCTCGTTTTTCTCGACCATCTATTAACTCTCGCCGGCCTTCACTGTTGCAGGATCTTTTGGAGCCTGGCTGTGGTTTTGTTTTGTTCCTTCTGGGGGGATGACACACTGACGTTTCAGAGGAAATACAGATGCTTTGTAAAGCAAGAGGCACCACAAGGAGTATTTGTACATATTCAGAATATGCTGTGTGAACTGGGGTCGTTACATGCCACACTTTTGTATAGCTCCATCCAACGTGGCACAGGAAGTTAGGCCAGGGATAAACAACTCTGCTGCCTGTAATCATGACACAAGCATTCAGTGATACAGACTAAGGGTAAATATTACTGATTGTGTAATCTGCAGGCAGCACAACCACAGTGACCACACTAACATGGTGACTGTCTAATTCATGGCAAGGCAAGGCTAACTTTATTTTGTAGCGATTCAATGATGTTTTATTGCAGACGAACACCAGGGACAATTGTTTTTTTTTAATCTCATTGTGCATGAATAATGCATAATTCTGAATGTAACACTGTTCTGTTTTACACTGACTGACGTGAACCCTCTTCTTGAGCAGACAGAGAAGTAAGTCTCACGTTAAGTCAAAGCAGAACCATTTAGTGTAATCCCTTTGCTGAGAACTTCCACTTACAGCACTTTCTAAAGAACAAGCCCAAAGGTTCATGGAGGATAACAAAGCACTGGAACAGCTTGGCCTAGAAATGTCTTTCTAACCCCCCCACATCTTTTTCTCAGCTACTTTATGCTCTGGAAAGTGAAACCACCAATTCTTACACTGGTGGAATAGCCTTCAAGTGCTTATGACTATGGCCCTTTCCCAGCAAACACCGACCATGTGTTCAACTAAGAGAACAAAGTCCCACAAACTGTCTTGCACAAGGAGATTCAGTGCTATTCCAAAGAATATCCAACAGTACAGACTCAGCAGACTGCTCCTGTCTCACTGTTCAAAGATACAGTTGGAATGGACATACCAGCCTACACATATATTAATTAAAAAAAAAAGAAAAAAAACCAACAACACAGAGAAAAAGTCCGAATCCTCCTCTGGGTGTCTAAGCAGTTTAACCTGGAAACTGGCATAGAGCCAATATCTGAAGATTGTTGTTAATAGGTCACAGGGAAGGGTGTTCACCTTCTATTAAGTTTTTCATCCTTCCTGCATTATGTAAGAGGTTAACAAGTTATTACACACAGTCCAAGGCTCTGTTAGGAGCTGCGTTCCACATGACTGTCTCTGGAAGGAAGCAGGACAGGTTTAGTGGCAAAGGAAGAAAAGTCAGGTTAGTGAGCCTAGGACTTAAGACTGTCTGAACGTTTCTCATGCATGCCGTATCAACTACGACTTCACAGCACAGCTAACAGGCAACAAACTGCAAGACTTCAGTATTTTATGCAACTCTGAGATAAAGTGCCTTGATTTTAGAATATGTAAGTAACAAATCTAAGAAATGAGAAAACAGTAAGAGGTACAGGCATTTTCTTGTTTCAGAAGTTCTGAAAAAAGATACGATCTCTGTAAACAGAATGAAGTTTTCCAAGTTATAAAACAGACAGCGCCAAGATAGCTATGATTTTAATGATTAAAACCTATACCTTTCAACTGTCAGTAGCCTGCCATCCTTGCTACAAATGGCGAATTTTGAGACCAGGAGAATAAGACACATTATTGTTTTCCCTATCATGGGGATTTTCTGTAGGTACCACCTTAATTAAAAAAAATCATTCTAATTCAGGGCACACATTGTGCTCTTCATACAAGAAATAGTAATTAAAGTTTATATATGAGAGACTGAGCCTTTTGCCTTTAAGTAAGCCATCTGCAAGAGTAACACAGACATACAAAGCAAGTGTGGAAGATGGCTCTTACCTCCTGTCACACACATTTAGCCTTTTCCACTCTTCACCCTGTCATGACAGCACACTGCTTTTGGGGAACACGTCTATACAATCCAGCCAAAACTAATGTTCCAGTGTCTAAGTAGCAAATTGTGACCCACATTCCTGTGACTAGCTACCAACGTCACTACAGCAGTGCAAACTTCAAGGAAAACATACACTGACACATCTGCATATAAAGGTTCAACTTATAAATTGTTCTTTTTCTAGTTCATGTGATACCTCATCTTACATCTCTGCTGTCTGAGCTATGTCTCAGGCTCCTGGGCTGCTTAGCACAAGACAGCAAACATGCACGGGGTCTCCAGCTGCAGCTACGGTCTCTTCCCTTTTCCAAGGGCACAAGAGAGGTGCAGTTCTCAGCTGCAGCCTTTTTTCCACCAGACTATAAACATTAACATCTTCCACTTTCCCAGCTTTTCAAAACAGAGTAGCTGCCAGTCCGAGTCCAATTATCATTTCAAGAACAACATTTTGGCACCAGAACTGTTTATATGGAGAACAGATTAAAACTAAAATCCAGCTACCACTATCACTTCAAAAGCTCAGTAGGACATCAGACGTGTTTTATTTACTTATTACTTCTGTAATGAAAAAATAGGGGGTATTCAACTAGAACATCCATGCTAACTTTAAAGTGGATTCACTGTATAATCAACAGTTTTTAAGCTAACATCAAATGTCTCATGGAAGATACTGCATTGCTTTTAGAATCCAAGCTTTATTTGAAATACAATCAGTCCACATAATAAATGTTTGTTTTGTGGTGTTTTTGTTTGTTTGTTTTTTTTGCATTATGGCTTTGCACTAATGTTGTGTTAAGAGATTTCTACAGTATTGGTTTGTTTTGTTTGAAGGGGCAGTGACACACACCATGATTAATTCAGCCTTCTCCATTTTCTCCAGGACAATACTCAGTGCCTATTACTTTCCAAACAGAACTCTGAAACAGGAGGCCCTCCTCGGTATCATAAAACATTAAGTGATATTTACTTGTGAATCCTTCACGTGTAAAAATCTGGGATATAACTATACAAGTATCTGTTGAAGACATACCTTGTGGAAAAGCTCTGTGTTCAGGCTTTATTCCATTGCCACTGACCGTTCCAGTAACGCAGTACATTCAGCACTGTTGAGCTTTTTACAAACAGAACACATAGAACACAATCAGTAATTCCTGCTCTGACTGAACAAAATAGTAACTGACAGAAGTGAATATACCTGTGATAAGCATTAGTTGATATGCCCTTTAAAAGGGGAATAAGTTGTTTCAATAAAAGAATACACTGCTGAGATCAATGTTCCTCCTTCCTGCTGACTGAGCGTTAAAGGTCCTGCCAAACACTTGAGTATTCATTTTCTACTCATCTTGAAAACAGAACCTAAGGTTTTCTGGTCACTAGAAGTTGAAACCATAGAACAAAGAAGTTAATGCATGCTGGAAACTATTTTTAAGATTTACTGACAAAAATACTGAATCTATAAAATATACTATTACTTGCAAGGTTATAATCTTAAAGTCTAAATCTTACATTGCAACTTCACAAGCAAATGTGGAAAATTATTTACAAGTCTTTGTGTCCACAAATTTTACAGCATTTTAATTACCATCATCCTCATTACATAGGAGGAAACAAAGGCAAACGTGCACCCAGTGATTTGCCTGCAGTCACGGTGAGTCAGTGGCTGAAATAAGAACACAGTCCTGCTCTCCTGCTTTGCTAATCACTAATTCAGCATGAGCTGAGGCCCCACAGTACAGACCTTCACTGGCTTTAAGCTATCAGAGCAATAGTAGTTGACAGCAGCTGAGTGCGAGTGCAAAGCCGACTGAGAGATCTGCGCTGGTGCCAACTACAGCTTAGGAAAGCTGTAATTTTGGTATGGTTAACATTCACATTACGAAGCAGGAGGTTACATGCTTGATAAAAACAAGAAGCTTGCTGACCAGTAAGAATAAATTTCTTCCTTTCTCAACCATCAGGTGTTCCACAGACAACAGTTCAGTTACAGCTATGTTACTACCATGGCTCTTACTAATTCACATCTGTAACACAAAGAAAATGTTTCAGATTTCACATTTGTAATGAATACTTCGTAACTTAAAATTCTAGATTGCAGGAACAGCCTACTTTTAATAACCCTCTAAGATAAAGTAGATCACACTGCAGCAGTTATTTCAAACGTGCGCATTCTGACAGTGACTTCTGCAAGAGATTTTCTAAGGGTGTAAATCCCAAAATAAACAAAACCATCACTGTGAAAAGCCATATTGTGGAAAAATTAACAGCTACTTTTCAGAAGCAAGGGGAAATTAAAACAGGTAAAATGATAAACAAATGGTCTCCTTTCATTGCCAAGGAAGACATCTTGTCAGTTCCAAAGAACAGCTGCTGTTCATCGGCTGGGCAAAGCAAGCAGCAAGGGCTGAGTGGACACAGGACCTCATGCTGTGAGTTTTAATGCTTTGCTCGAGATTCAACATTGTAAAACACATCTAGAAATGGAGTAATGTCAAGCAGAAAAAAAAAAAAGAAAAAGCAAATCTGCAGCATCCCTTCAGGCCTAAGCTCACATTTCTGTAGATTCCATTTTTAAATAAAAACAAGTCACTCAACTTACCTGCAGTGGAACCCATTATGACCATTCAGATTATTGCTTCCTAAATGTAATCTGCAGGTTGTAGTGTCTCAGATATCAGATGATACACATACAGCTGATTAAAACCCTTTAATACATAAACATTTGTACATAAGCAATCAAAGAAAGGACAAAATGGGGAAAAATTAAAACAAACATCCCAAGTTAAGCTTTTATTCAGCGTTAAGTAAAAATCACTGTGGCAATACTCTGTAAGATGATCACTGAATTTTATTTTTTTGTTAGGTGTCCACTGGATTAGCAGGGATATTGAAAAGCAGTACTCGATGCTTTTAATACACAGACCATCGAGACCCATTTCACTTTCACAATTTTTGTCTACATTGCACGTAAGGCTGCCAGGCACAGGATCAGAGGAGAAAATTCCCCAAGGACATTGTATATTGACTACAAAATAGGACTTCAAACCAGCACAAGGATCCCTTTGCACAGACGTAACTACAGGTTTGGGATCACTGCAGCACTTGCATTTGTTCCTTTGTGCAGCACCAACCATACTATCTAAAATCAATGTATGAGAAGTCCATATGACCAGCAATATTTGACCTTAACCAAAATGTGAGAAGATTTTGTAAGTCTGTCACAATTAAAGCACTTTATTCTTTCCCTGTTCCCATATCTTTGCGATGTTCTTTAAACAAGTTAAAATAAATATCTGGTAAATTATCTGCATGCTGTCTGAGAAATGTTTCCTTTACATATTAAAAAAGCCTACAAATTTTCTATAACACAACAGATGCAAAAAAGTATATTGTTCTTAGTCATATTTCATGTTGTTATAAAGACCTCGGTACTTCACTCCAGCTAATAAATAACACTTTGGAACATAAACAATATGAGAAAAGGAATGAGGATTTCCAAGTCAATGTTTTATATTGGCCCACTTTCCAAGTATTAAATTAGCTTATCACCTCTCAGTGCTACTACTTCATGTTTAAAGATCAAATGCTATTTTTGGAAAGCAGTCACATTCCAGCTTTGATTAGTGTAGCAAATCCTACTATGTATTCTTAAAATGCTTTTTATCAGATATCTCAAAGTACATTAAAATAAATTTTGAAATGCAAACTACCACTGTTCCTTGAGGTAAATGGGAAAACTAATGCACCAGAAAAGACAGAGGGATCCTGGGCTATGAACAGTCCCGAATTCCCTACTGAGGCAAAAAGATAAGGCCACAAACAGAAATTCTGCATGAGAAATTAATTTGTGAAATTATTATGACTTTTCAGATTTCCTTAATGTCAGTGCTCTCACATCCCAGGGAAAAAAGGCATCTTTGAACAAAAAAGTAGGCAGAAGACCCTAGCTCTCTGTGCAGCCCTCACTAACCTCTCCTTCCCTTAAGGCAACCCTGTCTTTTCCCGGTCTGATGTCTTTCCACAGGCAAACACAGAAACTGAACAACCACCACGTAGGTCCACATGTTATATACACAATTACAGCACAGTGATATCGAGTCAGTATAACTGGCAGCCATTGCTGTGTGCAAACGAAACCAATTCCACAATCCATTATACAAAACACTTTGATAAAAATGTGAAGAAACCTTCTCCTGAGAGAATATCAGCAAAGTAGAAAAAATAAAATGCACCTTCCTTGAGTTTTATTTTGATTCAGCCGCTTCATCCATGAATTCCACTAGTGGAGCATGTCTGTTGGCCTGGGCACCTTCTTGGAAATTAACCTTTTTAATCACTCCTGCCTTTGGAGCCCTTATGGTATGCTGCGTAGAAACATCAACAGTGAATCAGCAGAAGGGTTGGCTGTTTTTGCCTCTTACTTTGCCTCATAATATTTTTTCTGTTACATTAGATAGCAGGCAGGAATAATACAGCTTTAGTCTACAATATTCATCATATAACAGATTCGGTCCCCTAAGAGGAATCTGCAGATTTACTGCAGATAGGTTCATCTGCTGGCCAAGCGAGGTATTTACTGAAAAGATTTTAGGCAAAACCCAGATGAAATATGAACACAGCTATTAGTGACAGTGAATGAACAGTGTGTTTAATCCCTATCCTCACACTGGTCTACCTGTATGTTTTCCTTTCACATTCAGATTCTTAGCAGTTTTCTAAATAGGATGAGCCTTATATCAAAACATTCACTATCAGATGTTAAATCCTCACATTAAGCAAGGATTCATTTAAATAATGTGTTTGCAGTTTTACACTCTGCAAAGAGAACAGCCCAGCCAGTGGCGTGATATCAGCTGGAGAGACAAATATTTGGCATTCAACTGTAAGTGGGGTTATTTTCTTAGTGTGCAGACGTTGTATTCCATGTAATTTTAATATCATTTTTAAAAGGTGCTGCAAGGAAAAAGTGAGAAAAAATGAATTCCTGCTACCACAAACTAAAGTGTAAAATAAACTAATAAACCCAAACCTGAACAGTTCAGGCTACAAGAACCACAGTTCAAGCAATTTGAGCCATGGCCAAGCAATATGACAACTTATAATGGCCACGTGGACAATTAAAATAATTTTTTAGTGTGCTGTTGGTAAAGCTTTTGTGTAAATAATAGTAAAATGTTCCAACAAAATCCCAGGCACATTTGCAGTCACCAGCAGCTGAATTTCTGCACAAAGTAACTACAGGCATTCAAATCATGGAGAGCAAGAAATGTTCCTAGACAGGTCTGTACTAGAAAAATGGAAGGATCGTTGCTTCTCGGGGAGGGGAGAGAAGGATTGACAAGGGAACCAGATGAATGTTAACACATCTGCAGAGTGCCAGGGATTACTTCATCATCACTTGTTAATAATAACAACAAATGTAATCCCCTAAAAGCTCAACAGACACAACGCTTGTTTTACAACACATAAAGCAATAACGACATCTGCAAGTGACAATCTGCACCACTCTTCATTAACACAATCAAAACTGATTCAAGCATGACCATACTTTTATTTTCTCAGCAACTAGAACTTTTTATATAAAGTTACTCACCTCCATTTTCATAGCTATCATAACCAATAGAGGGTCTCCAATCTCAACCTTATCCCCCGCTTTCACAAACACCTATGATTCAAATGGGGAAAAAAAGAAGTCATGCATGTCTGTGCCATTAAAATACATGAGTCAGATCTTGGCTAGGACAATCCACTGAGTAGTGGATTTACAAAACAGCCTCATAATATCTTTATCATTGTCAAATTGGGTATTTGAGTTCCTTATACAATACTCAAGGGGAGTCAAAGGTTTTATAAAGAGGTTCAATAACAGTCAACAGGTTGACCAGGAAGCCATTTACGTATCAAAGAGGAAACACTTGAAGGGAAAACATATTCTACCCCATCTGGGTTTTAAAAGCTTCTATTTTGAGACACGAAGTTGAGAACCTCTTCCTGGAGCAAGCCACTAAGTTTCTTTTAAAAACAAAATCCAGAGAGATTTCAGCAGCCACCAATTCTTTCACAGCCCTGATTCAGAATACTTCCTGAACTTCAGGTAGCACTCACAGCACCAAGCCTGGTGGGGTTCAAGAAGCAAGTGGACAATGCCCGTAGACATACGGTTTAATGTTCAGGTAGTCCTGTGCAGAGCCAAGAACTGGACTCCATGAACCTTGTGGGTCCCTCGTAATCTGGGATATTCTAGGATTCTAGAGCATCACTCAAGAACGTAAGAGATCCACAGTCAATGTACTCCACCCTCTGAAAAGGCTCATGCCCTTTCAGGGTTCAACCCTCTAACTACTAAAATTAACTACCTTGAAAATCTCTCTTATGATGAAACTTCTCCATCACACAAAAATACACACAATTTGCTGAGCTAAAGAAACCAGCAGAAAAACAGAAGCAGCAAAAACCAGAGCTTAGCAGAAGAGACATTACTGAATGTTCTGGGTTTTTTTTGTGCTTCTTTTTTTTTCAAGAATGTCTTATCACATTTTTTGCTCAGATGAAATGGGTCAAACAGCCTGTAGCACTTCAGGGAACTTTGCCTTAGAAAGCAATAAAGGTGAAGGAAAAAATATTCAAGCAGTAAGATTAGTTATGTATTCATATCTTCCTGACCTCTTGAAAAAGCCCAGAAGCCTGAAAACACTCCTGGGCAGCTACTGGAAAGTCAATCTAAACAGGGCTTCTGGAAAACTGGAAACTGGGAGGAGCCATGCAGCACTGACAGTTTTGGCCCCGATTCTTTCCAGGCAGTACAAAACCAAACACCATGGCTGGAAGACTGAACTTTGATATAATTCTGTAGAATTCATTTTCCCACTCACTTTATTATAATTACCTTTTCAACAGTGCCCGTCATGGGTGCTACAGCACCACCCTGCGTCCCCGCTGAACTCACTGCAGATAAGTACTTGGGTACAGGAAGGCCAATCTGAGCGCTGCCCTCCTACAGAAAATAAAACCAACAGCAAGAGTTAATGACAATAAAATGATACCACTAGTACACGTGCTGACATCAGGGCCAGGACAGACCCAGCTTTATGCAGAGGCAAATCAGTCAGCTGTTTCAGGTTGTGGACTACTGGGGCCAGAGGAAAAGGACTGGGCATGCCAACTGCTGTGCAATGCTGAAGTCCTTAAGAGCTGTGTCTGCTGCTGCAGAAGGACCAGAGAGGAAGGAACTATGCATGTAAAAATGAGGCTCCACGCAGACCTTTGCCCCAAATCCACACCTTCCCTATTCACAAAGCAACAGCATAGAAAGTTCTAGAATATTAGTAAAGGCTGCTTGCAGAAAGGGGAGGTAGGCTGCTAAGACACTGCCATCTTCATTGGCAAGCACTGTCAATATGGTGAGTGTTTCACTGTCCAAAATAATGCCATTATTCGCACAGTGTATATAATGCCCTGATAACTCTTCATTCCTTTTTTAATTAGCTGAAATTACTCTTCCTCAGATCAATACCAATTTGTTTCTTAACATTTAATTTTAAAACTAAAATACAAAATTATCAGAGTTCCAAGTGCCTTCAAAGCAACTAACAGTTTGAAGCAATTGTTCTATGGCAAGATTAGATACTGCACCACTTTAATATTTTGGGTTCTTCCCCTCCCCAAACCATCATTTACAACTCCCCTCATTCACCTAATTGCATTTTATCTTTCTACAAGTACTCAATCTTCCCACTCAGAACTAATTTCTAATCATAGCTCTACATCCACCAAATATCAAAACACTGTGGACAATGTAAAAATTTCAATTATGATTCCGTTCCACACTGTGTTGCAATTTATATTGTTTATTTACACGGATAAAGCTTTAAACTTTTGATGATAACTAAAAGATCTTTACCGGAGAGAAGAGATGAACGGTGTTGTCCAAAATGACCAATTTGGACTTGCACACTGTTCCATTTACTGAAGACCTCAAGTAAACTGAATCACCTTCATTGAAGATCTCTCCAGAAACCAGGAACATTTTGTCTCGAATCTGAAAGTTAAATGCTTCTGTAAGGACAAAGCTTAACCCTTCATGAACACCAAAATAATAACACAGAAGTTAGTATTTCTAGAATACAATCATAACCTGTGATTCTTCAAAAATTCTGGATTTTTTTAAAGACATTTTCATAAACCCAATATATATCCTGTACTTTTCAATTAATAGAATGTATTATGTATCCAATGTAGTCAGCTCAGGTTAACTGACACACTCCTGCCAGGACAATTCTTATCGTAAACCATGCAATAGCACTCAGTAAAATTATAAAGGTGTGCAGAACAACCACAACAGCAACAAAATTAAGACTATTCTGTTTAGCAATGTGACCTGTGCCACAACTTCAGCATGTGAAGATAAGAATATGAACATAAGAGTGCTACATTAAATTTGCAGCACTCCCAAGGCTCTGTCCTCTTCATGATCAGCTCCTGAGGCACACAGCTCCGCTTCTCAAACCCATAACTCTAGCTGCTCTCCATTTCCACCTCAATCCCCATTCTTCCCTCCTTCTCAGCAGTCTACATTCTCCTCAGCTGCACTTCTCCTCCCCCAGCTGAACATTCCTTCCAGTAGCTTCTTAGATTTTGCTGACACTATTTATGTGGCTATGCTTAAATTATAAAAGCTCTCCTACATTACGTATGTAATCAATATACTCAAAATACTTCAAGAATTGTTTGAGGGATGAGGGTTATCTCAGTAGTCCTATCCACAAAAACAAATAAACAAACAAACATTTGAGTTACCTGACATGTGGCTATATGGCTATATGCATAATAGTACAATAATTTTCTCACTACTTTAGAGACAACCACTTAAAAAACAAGTTTATGTATCTAGAGTTGTATTCTGTAGGATCTATATTAAAAGTTGATACAAATAGAAGCCTAAGAGAAAGTGACTCTTCATTTATTTATGAAATATCTGAAAAAAGTGTACTTGTACCTGCATGTTGTATGACCCTTCTCGATTGTAAGTTACAGCTACATCCACGACTGTTCAATAAAACAAAACACATGTGTAAGTAGATTTAATAATAAGATCCAGAGAATAATACCATATAAACAATATTTAGTCAATCTTTTTGATAGAAGAGAGCCCTGTCAGGACTCAAAAAAGAACAAGTATTTTCAGATTAGCTTAGCAGACATTGAAGATTTCACACTGAATGCTAGACAATCCGCCTTTCAAAGCTGAACATCTGAAGTCATGCTCCGGGAATCTGTATTTTAAGTTACCTGGACAGAACACATATTTTTTTTATGGGTAACGAGTGCTGAACGCTATCACATCAATGTGAGGTCAAACAAGAGCCAAAAGCACTCAGTTCTTCCAAAATCTCAACCCTATTCATTTAAATGACAAACATTACTACTGTCATTTGAATTTGGTTTATATCTCTTCCAGATCTAAGAGCATGGATTTAATAATAAAATCTGCAACCCTGTGAATTACCTTTCCATCTTCAATTGCTTAGAATTCATACTGCTACTATTTGCTATTTCTTAACCTGAATATTCAAGTATCAGTTGAAATAGTTGATGGATCTAGTTATCTCCTCTTCCTTCACACATGCTTTTTTATTCACTTACTGTTTTCTCCATCCAATAGAGACAGTTTTCTAGTGTATAATATATTTATTCTTCTACCAGTGCTGGATGCAAACGGTGAGAATTTATCTAAAACACAAAATGCACAGACACATTACTTTTGTTATAGTTTGGCAAAATACACAACATTTATTTAGAACATAAACCATAAAAAAAAAAACACTGTCCTAGTATCACTACCATTAAACACACACATTTATATTGCACATAAAAGGTTGGAGACAATCCCAAACTCAAACTTCAAGAAGGAATAACCGAGGCTGTGTAACCTACAGAAAACAAGACATCAAGAACAGCACTTGCTAAGAGGAAGAATATTGACTGTTCTCCATGAACACACCCTTGAACAGGACAAGAAAGCATCAGAATTCTATGGCAACGTAGCAAATTGGGATTAACCTTTAGCAGAAGGTTTTAACTGTAAGAGTTTGAACTCACGGTACAGGATTGCTGGAAAGTCTGAGGAATTTTCTGTTACCTGGCGGTTTTGAGAATTGATCAGATACACCACTATTAAATATTGCCTGATAAGATCCTCCTCTCTTAAAGCAAGAATCCCAACCTTCCATGCTTCCAAGATATTCCAAGTGGGAAGGAAAGTAAATGAACAAGGTTGTTGGCAGCATACGTTAGATTTATACCAAGTTTTTGTCGATAGTAATCACATGCCTCACTGGTATAGCCATTAACAGCATCAGAACTCATGAATTTTCAGCTCCCAGAGTCCTGTTCATTCCATTAAACTCTACCATCTCTCCCAGTCCCAGCCAGTCAGTCCATCTCTGAAGACCTTGGACCAACTGTAGAACTAACAATGAGATACTCAGAGCTTGTGTGCTTAAAGAGCAGAAAGGACACAGTGACACAGATTGAGAACCCCAAGGTCCTTCAGACAGGCGTTATCTGGAGTGCCTAGGAAAGTAGTCTGTACATTACAGTGGTGATATATTCAATATCTCTTTCTTAACAAAAGCCACAGTCTGCTGTGTAAGTGTCTGATAAATGCTATAACACAGAACTCTGAGCAGGCACAAAATAAGGCAAAAAGAGACTACACAAACTACATGTGCTCACAGCACTGTCTCATCCACTCACAAGTAAAATAAAGCAGAAGAATAATGGTTCTTACCACTTGACTGATCTCTAAAGGTATCTGTTAACATTTTCTCTTTCAGTATGAGTCCTAGAGCTGCCTGACACACAACTTCAAGTGGGGTTGCCTTTTTGGTTGGAAACAGTTCATCACGGTATTGAGGAATGAAATTAGTGTGCACATTTCCAGCCTCAAACTGTGGGTGTCCTGACAGGCTCAGTAAGAAATCAATATTAGTGCTTAATCCTACAATCTGCCAAGAAAAAGAAGCATATTGCCAACGTGAAGTTATGAATGAATATACAGCTTTCTGCTCAACTTATGCATTGAAACTTTCTACACACAGCATCAACAAAACACAAAGTTTATGAATAAAATGAATTAATTCAACTAGTAGGTTTTACTACCTATGAAATCATTGCTTAAAAAAAAAAGAACAAACAAAAAGGTGTAGATTACTCCAAAACACTGCCTTTGTCCATGGCAAAGTCAAAGAAAGCTTTCCAGAAGTAATGAGAGGTGATCTGGGGAAAAAAACAGAAATCATTCCTTTGGAAAATCCTGCTCTGAGAATTCAAAAGAATATTCCTAATATGAAAAGTAACTTCTGTTAAAAGTGAGCAATAATAGTTTCACATATTCTTTACCTAATCTTTCAATAGCAACAAATGGAATTGGTGACTTTTTACATTTACTAGACACTATCCATTTCCTGTAGTGTAAATTACCTAATAAAGAAATGAAAACATAACTAGAGAAACCAGTGAAACTTGTGGCTGTAATGGGCTGTCAACATTTACTGATGGAACTAATAAGAAAACTGAAATAAAAAAGCAAACAAGGAAAATCTGTTATTTCTTTCATTTGCACTAATCTTCACTTTTAGCTAGAATAGGGGAAATATATTTTCAGTATCTCAATCAAACTTATGCTAATTTAAAAGCATAAGTTATTTCTGCAAAAGCAATATCTAGCTTCATATCAAGTTAAACCTGAATTCTGCTTTAGAAAACCTAACATGTAGTTTTTATAGGGGAAAAAAAAGGATCAGTTCTTAAAAATAATTAATTGCATTAAAAATCTTATTTCTTTACCAGAAGTATACTCTAAAATCTGTTTTTATAAATTAGATTTACAAGCAAACATCAACACAAATTCCACCGGCAAATTCCTTTTACTTTGAGACAAGGACCAATGTATTTATTCTACAAAAAATCTATTCTACAAAGTCCCAGCTGCATGATCCAGCTAAACGTATCACCAACTTAAGAACCCACGTATAGAACTGGCCTTCACGGTTATTATTTGCTCCATCAGTGAAAACAGTTTGCAAATTAGGAACGTATGCAGCTTCTTCAAACAAATAAGGAATGTGACTTAGTAGTGGCAATCAGGCTTGCTCTAAGAAACCATCCTTGCTTTACTGAGGTATTTTATCTGTATGTCGTTAGCTCGAGGTGTTCAAGACGGAAGTCACACTGGGTTCCTCTTACTTACGTTATATTGATGCAAGGTATATCGCAACTTTCTCAGCGCTGCCTCACGATCCTCAGCCCACACAACTAACTTTGCAATCATTGGATCATAATGAACAGAAACTTCATCACCTAAAATATATGAAGAAAGTTTGAGTGTTACAGAACACGTACTTTCTGAAAGCATAGCACATGGCACTGAACTCTGACACAAGTAGTGGCCGCATTTCTGCATGCTCTTAAAGAACATTTATCTTTAACAATGTGATCTGGCTTTTCAGTTCCAAGGAAAATCTCAGCATGGAGCTTTTGTAGAGGTAACATTATGAAAATTTCTTTTTTTGTTGTTGCAGTCTGAAAGCAGGACTGGTAAATTATGGTAAGAATATAACCAGCATAGCCCAAGAGACAATAACTCGAATAGAGATGAATAAAGAAGTAAATAGAATATCAAATATTTCCCATTTCACCACTGCCTTCGGCTGTACCTTGTCTGACTCCAGTTTCTATGCGGGTGTCTCTATCAGGTGGTGGGGTTGATAAGTGCACCAAGGGCCCAGCCCCTGGCAGGAAGTTATTGGTAGGGTCTTCAGCATATATTCTAGCTTCAAAAGCATGGCCTCGCAGCAGAATCTCTTCCTGCAGTAGCGGAATCTTCTCTCCCGCTGCAACCTGAAAGAGATTTTCTTCTTTAATGCAGGATCAATACTCTGTCAACGTATGAAAGGTTAAATATCTCTCTTCCAAACACGAACAACTAGAAAACATGCTAAAAAACAAAAAGTGTTAAATCACAACTAGCAAATCCTCAAGTTGCTCCTTCCTTTTTTCTGAGACTCACCAGTCAAAGGGTTTTGAATTATTACTGTAAATGATCTCACTATTTCACACAGCTAAAATGAGATGGAAACATTGTCATTTTATTTTCCCCTACTGACACACCAAAAAATAATTAAACGTTTAAGTTGAAGGTTGATCAGCTAAGACAAGGTTTTATTAGAGAGAAAAATGGCTCTAAAAGCAGATGCTGGAACGGATTACTGGCAGCCAGCACTGCTGATTGTTCCTCATACTGAGGGATTTGTACATTTAAGTGATTCTTTCTCTACAAGGATTTCCAGTAACTTAAGAATCTTCAATAGGCAAGAAAACTCTGTTTTATTCCTCAAAAACATTTTCATTACAAATATAGGAATACCAACAAATGTTAAAACCACAGAAGTTTGAGACTGAAAAAAAATGCTTTTAGGGACAAAATAATAAGCAGCACAATACAGCTGAGCAGAGAGGAGACCCCTTACCAGGAAGCTCCACAATCTCCATCTGCAAGGGAAAATACCAGTTCTTACTAACAATTCTGAGCAGTATTTTCTCTTTAACTGTTCAGGGTTTTCCATACTCTGCCTTCTGTCACCAAACCAGAGCTTTCAGCAGGGACAGCAGGATACCACTCAGCCCTCGATGCTCAGCTTCCACTCCTAGATCTGCAAGCCAAAAGTCCCTCCTTTTTGCAGCATCATTTGGTATTTTGGTTTAATTTCTACCTACGTTAAACACTTCACCACCTTACCTACTTAAGCTCAATGTGTGCTGCTGTCCTGACTTTTGGAGGTATCTAAATAGAACTGGTTTCTAATTTCCAGTTCCCTGAGGTCCAAAATCTCCTATCCAAACATGCGAGTAATCTCTCTGCACATGGATGTGCAAGGAAATAGCTTGTTTTCAGTCCACACAACTACACATTTATTTTAGAAGGACCATACTGGCAAAACATCAGACGTATTTGTAAAGAGTTTTCCTTCTGCAGCCTGAACAAAGAATGATTGTTGGGCCAGAAATACATTTAAACTAGAGTACAAGAAGTTGGTCAGCATGCTAGGAGAAAGGTCAGGACCCTACTCCTCCTACTTTCCATATTCTCTATAATTTTGTTAAATATATGGAAAAATAACTTTTCCCTCCACAACTGGATGAAGAAGAGATGCTCCTCTGCAGCAAAGAAAACTCTACCCAATTAGCTGAATATGAGACAAGCATCTGAAAATATACGTGGTCTCCCACAGGCACTATCAAAGAGCACTACTCAACAGACAAGAAGGGGCTCTGCATGTAAAATCAATTATCACTTACCCTAAGCTGCCATTCCACCAAGTCTGTCCCAGTGATCATCTCTGTAACAGGGTGCTCCACCTGCAGCCTGGTATTCATCTCCATGAAGTAAAAATTATGCTGGGAGTCCATAATAAACTCCACTGTTCCTGAAGTATTGAAGAAAAGGACATTTTACAAGACTTGCTCAGGATGGACACCTATGGACACGATGGACAGTCAATTTATTTAGACATACCTGCTCCCACATAATTCACTGCCTTGGCTGCTTTCACAGCAGCTTCTCCAAGTCTCTTTCGAACTTCAGGATTAATTCCTGGCTGTAAATTATAACAAAATACATAAGATTACAAATTTCAGTGATACTAAACTCCTGTGCATGAAGATTTAGAAACCACAGCATAATCCTTAGATTTCACTTACAGCATTGTTAAGTAACTTTTTCTTGAAATCATTTTCCTAAAATGACATCATTTTTTCAGTTAGAACATTTTCTACAGCAAAATTAAAACAAGTACTTAGAATCAGAAATAAATTTCTACCTATTAAGTAAATCAGAAGGAATTAGCCATGACTTCTACAATGTTTTCAAAAAGAAATAGAAAATTTAAAGAAGGAAGAATACAAGAGCTTTCCGCTCACCCCCGGTGCTTCTTCAATGATCTTCTGATGTCTTCTTTGTACACTGCAGTCTCTTTCAAACAAATACACCGCGTTGCCGTGCTGATCACCAAACACTTGGACTTCAACATGCCTGTTTCATAATAATAAACGTCACACTGAAGCACCAATCCTGCCACCGACTTCAGCAGTCCTGACTCAAGAACCTGATTTACTTCAACACACCATTTCAGAGAGTTATTAGGAGGTGGGACTTTGTTCTATGGACAAAATTAACAAATAATTGTCACCATCACAGAATCATAGAATGGCCTGGGTTGAAAAGGACCTCATAGATCAACCACCCACACAGTCCTCCAACACTGGCAAATTCCATAGGAATCTAATGAGGTTTGCCCAGCGGACAGCACAAGCAGAGCATCGCTTTCTTTCTAATTAACTCCTTCTTGACAACGATGCTTCACAAAAGAAGATGTAAAGTACAAGATTACTAAAAGACCTCTATCAAAAGTTTGTAATAAAATAGAAATAAGCTCAGTTTCACAGGCTAGATACAAGCTAAAGACTATCACTTCTATTATTAAAACACCTATGTTCATTTAACAGTAAAATAAACATTACTCTGTTTATGTGAAAACATCTGTTTCTCACCTTGGATTATCCACAAATTTTTCAATCAGCATTGCATCATCATTGAAAGACTTCTTTGCCTCTCTCCTTGCTGACTCTAGTTGGTCCAGAAACTCCTTTTCTGAATGAGCAATCCTCATGCCCTTAGTACACACAAAAATAAAAAAAAATAAAAAACCATATCTGAATGGCCAAGAATACAGTAAAAACCCTTGATGCACACCAACAGGTTCAGGACTAAACAGCAACTTCACAATAATGCCTAAATATGCGTACCAACATGCAATAATACAATCTCATGGAATCCTACTGAAAGCACTGTTGAAAGTGCAGTATACAGACATAGTCATTCCATTGATAGAGATGAGTGCCAAATTCAGTTTGATTCTTAAGTATCACAGGAGTGTTTTAATACTGGCAGAGAAAAAAACCTGATTTTATTAGTTATAACTCAAATTCTCTAGCATTCCATTCTTATAGAAAAGTTTTCGGAGTAGAATTCAGATGTAGGCTGGGAATTCACCCTACATTACAAAGTGCCTAGATACAAAAAAACGTAAATGGTATCTCTAATCATTTTTTAACCAAATAAGTTAAGGAAGTCACTAAGTAACAACTTCAAGGCACCTACTTTCATCCACATAAACCTGTACAACAGTCCTCCTGCTCACGTGATTTTCTGGAAATCCAATGAAACAAATAAAAATAAAACTTTTCCACTTTATACTCTCTACTTATTTTTTTGCCTGACTCAACAGTGAGCGGCAGTCAGGTTTCACTGTGCTGCACTGGACATTACTGATCCACTTTAACCAAAAATAGCTTTCCAGTTTGTGCTCATACATTTCTTTCAGAATAATCAACCACTAGAAACTGATGCAAGACAACACTGCATATCACGTAACAGTGATAAACAGATCTGTGTTAGCTCATTTACCTTTCCTCCGCCACCGCGAACAGCTTTAATCATTACTGGATATCCTATTCTCATGGCATGCTCTTTCAGACACTGATCTGATTGATCTTCTCCATGATAACCTTCAACAACAGGAACGCCAGCAGCAGACATTATAGCTTTGGAAGTGCTTTGACAGAACAGTTTTGTGTTTAGAATAACAATAACATTTTTATCTGAAGTTCCAAACCTGTATATGTTACCCATAAAAGCAGCTGCACTGATCTCAATGGGACTGCTTACATAGGTGAGTTACACCTAATTTTATTATAATTAACTATTGAAGTATTTCAAATAGGGATTTTTTTTTCTCCAAGACCTCCAGATCAAAGTGGCAGTCAGTTTTCAGGCTTGCTGTTCTATTCTACCCTTTGGCCCACTGTAGGGAGGCCAAAACCAAACATTTCCAAATCACCACACGGCACCTTGCAAAAACTATTTTAAAGTTGTACAAAGATAAAGCTCTTTTCACAATACAGGATGGCATAAAACACTCAAGTGTAACAATAACTTCCAACAAGCATGCCAAGCTAGCTATATTACAGAGGTAATTCACCCTCATATTAGCAAGTGATAATAGATTAGCTCTCTGAAATTATTACAAATTTCATGTGTTAGTAATAAACTTATTTCCTTATCCATGACTTCACAAACCAAAGAAATGTTTCCAGCACAAGTACCTAACAATAAGGTCCTCTGATGAATAAAACTCACCACCCCATTTTACACCAGCCACAAGAACCTCTGATGATATGGTACCAATATGCAAGAGACCCAACCTGACTGCTAAATCTGTATCTATGCAACACTGCAAGGTCTCAGTCCCGGAAGACTAGATTTGGTTAGGTACTTAATCATTAAAGTTCTAATGACCAAACAATCCTATGTCAACAGGAACTTCAAGCTTACTCTTTCAAAAACAGAATAAAAAAATAAGAAAATTAAAACTGGTGGAATAAAATAATCAACAAAATTAGCCTTAGCAATCTATAAATTGCATAATCAAGTAACAAATTAGAAACAGATACCTCTTAATACCCATATCTCTGATAGCAGATGAAGGCGGACCTATGAAGATGATTCCCTCTTGCTTGCACAACTCTGCAAACTCCGTGTTTTCTGAGAGGAAACCGTAACCTGGATGAATAGCCTAAAAGAGAATAATATTACCAGCCTATTTTTGTATTAGTTTAGCTTTGAAAGCCCTGAAACTTCAACACATTGCTAGGGAAGCAAAAGACAGAACTATTGCTTGTAAACATGAAAAACTAAACAGCAGGCATGCATTCACAGATTTAGGGTTGTGATCAGCATACCTGTGCTGCTGAGGTCTTGGCCACCTCTATTATTTTCTCAGTGGCCAAATAGCTCTGCTGTGAGGGTGCTGGACCAATGCAATATGCTTCATCTGCCTGAAACAGCAAAAATAGATATTGCATAGATGATTTATTAGACAATAAAAAGCAGTATTAGCTTTGGATCCCTGAGCTCATTTTAGTGTTCACCAGACTGTTGGCACACAACAGTTCAAATCTCTTATATCGCACTTTAAATCTCTCTCTTCAGAGAGCGGCTCAACTGGGAGAAACAAATTCTGACATTCTTCTCAACATCAAAGTTCATTCCTAATTCCCAGTGGATACTCTGGAGGTGAAGCACCGAACTTTTCTGCACTTCCCATAACGTTGTCAGGTGTTAATACTGAGACAAAGCAAACTGTTCAACGATTCAAGGGGAACCTGGGAGTAACTCTACAGAGGTGAAAACCAACTGCACACTCCGACTTTCACATTTAGCTTACTAATGAGAACTAACATTGTGACCGAACGTTAGTCCCACGCTTCACTGTTTCCAGAATCAATCACAAACGTAATGAATGTACTTCACCATTGCTACGTGCATGGAATTTCTGTCTGCTTCACTATAAACTGCTACAGACTTCACGCCCATCTTCTTTGCTGTTCGCATCACTCTGCACGCAATTTCTCCTCGGTTTGCAATCAGAATCTTCCCAATGCTGTGATCTCCTGTTTGAAAGGCCGAAGCACAGCAAGCAATTTTAAAATGAAATATATCCTTAAAAACACTCCTAGAAATAAAATAATGTACGGCGTTTATGTATTTCTTTAGTTAAACTAGCACAGTTAAAACTAACCAATAAAACAATAATACATCTCAGAACTCTAAAATGTGTCCTTCTGGGAAATCTGACAAGAGGGTCAGTTTAGACGACCTTGTTAAACATTACCGTCTTATTTCTTATGTTGCTTAAATACTGTCACGTCTGGCTTTGCAATCTGTGTATCACAAAGGACCTCACAGGAAAACATCACAAAAATAAGTAATTTTCAGGCGAGCCGAGTACGACTGCGACAGATAACACTCTTCAAAACGTTGTTCGCGCATGAAAGGCGATTTCTGTTAAGTCAGGTGCACACAACCAGTGCAGTAACGCAGCCCGAACCAACCGCAAAACCATCCACGTCACACTCGCAGTTGAGGCAGCTGCAGGCCGCACAACGTACCTGCCGTGGAGGCACGCTTCGCCAGCAGCTGCGCGGGGCTCCATGGCCTGTGCAATCACAAACACAGCGCTGTTACAGAAGCACACTAAGAAGCCGCAGCCGAACCTTTTATTGTAAGGTGAAAGCACAGTGCCAGCTCAACTCTGAAGCTGCTGATACCGCTATTTAAACACGGTGCAACCAAGCACAACGCTGTAAGGCTGCACAGGTTTCATCGCTTTCCTGAAAGGGCTCTCCTTTAGGCACAGCGGGAACTACAGATGGCCCTCTCGCTTTCTGAACGGCGTTCAGATCGCAACAGCGAACGCGAGCAACTTCATGTCTTTTGGCGGGCAAAGCAGGCACTGGCATTTACTGCACAGAGGACAGGCGTTAGGGGAGGACACGGGCAGCAACAGGAGGCGGCTGTCTGTACAGCCAGACGGCGCAAGAGAATGTGAACTGTATCAAGGAAGGAGAGTTTGACAAATGAACATTGAAGCGGGG
>JANHGO010006167.1:0-21829 GCA_024606505.1 Aquila spilogaster
CTTAAAGTTTTAGTCTTTTACTAACCTCAGGTCTGCATGAAGCACTAACACTGGTTCTGGGATTAAGGTAACTAATGATAGAGACAGTTGTTGAATGAGTAACACTTTATTGTGTTGACCTTTGTTTCTCAGCATGAACAAGTAGTACTGGATGGCAGTGGTGTGTTTTGTACCCTGTACTGTCTTTCATTGATGTTGTAAGACATTCTGCAGTGATAACATAGGAGAGAAGGAGAAGAAGAATGTGTAACACTTGAAATTCCTTGTTCAGAAACCTTTATTTAATGACTAAAAAATCCAAAAGCTTCTGTGGAAAAGCTGTAAATCAAAATAAAATAAATTTTATAAGAATAATTTGGCAAGTTGTTATCTCAAAATTTGTTTCTAAATTGCAAAAATATGCAGAAATAAACTCTAAAATTATAGAATAGTTGTGATAGGGCTACAGAAAGAATGACAGAGACGTTAAAACATAGGGACTCCTTCGCTTGAAAGTACAAACCATAAGTAGAAGTGAGGTGCAGTTTCAAGGTATAATAAGTGGTATAGTTATGCTAGTACAAATAGTCAAGACCAAAGGGAAACAAAATTAAAAGTAACTTAAAACTAATGAAATCAGTATTAAAAAAAATAGTAACATAATTTAATGTATGAAAACATTTGAATAGGAAAAATCTGTAACTAGAAACATTAAAAACAATAACCAGGGATACCAGTCCTTGCCACATTTCCTACCTAATGCACTCAGCAAGTATTCAACACCAGACACTTTTGTATGGCTAGTGTATATTCTATATCCTAGTGCACTTGTATCAGTTCTGCCTATTCACTTTTGGAAATCTCATTCCAGGCTAAATTGTTCTGCCCTTGTCCTCTAGTTCATTCTTTTGGGGTGAAGCAAAGCTGCTTCTCTGTACTAGTTTGGTGCTCAACAGTGGCAATTCCTGTATTCCTTTAAAAATTGTCCTAGTCATACTTGGTATTCTCTGACATGATCTGGAAAAAGATTATGATTTTTAGAAACTTGATTTTAGGCTTAGCCTTTCTATCAAATGTAATAAGTTTCTGCAGGAACCTCATTAATAGGAGGTGATGTATTTCACATCTGCATGTATGCGTGTGTGTGTTTACGTACTACGAAACATGATGTCCTGTCCTGAGGGCCACATTCTTCTGGACCTTGTGCTGTGCAGTGGAACTGACCAACGCATCGGTGTCAGGAGCTTCCTAGGACGGACATGGATCAGAGTCAAACAACCTGTCCCCAGAGCTGCCTAATTCTGAGCTTTCATTTCAGCCCAGGGAAGCTGGGGATGGTCTGACAGTCCTGCTTGCCTGGGGGCTCCTGGGACTCTGGTACTCAGCTCCAGGACAGAGTGCCTGGAGTACTACCACAGCATCTACCTCCAAGCTGACTGTGGGACAAATTCTAAAGCCTGAGGCAGGTATAAATTAACACTGCAGTCATCTGCCGGAAAGGTTACGCCAGGGCTTGGGGTTAGCCTGGAAACCACTGGTTTCCAGTTCTAGCAAAGGCAGACCTGTGAGCGAGGTGGCTACGGATGACCCAGAACTTTGACGGACTGTGATCCCAAGGAAGAGTCCATCAGAGGTGCTGTTAAAAAAATAGATACCCCTAAGTTTCCAGGGTCCCTACAACAGGCAGATTTCTTGAAAAAATAGATACAGAGCTCTGAATTGTGCCAGGATTGCACATAGGAGTGGCACTAGAGTCCTGCCTGGGAATCCACACACATTCATCGCCCCTAAAATGACTCAGACAAAACCTTGCAGGCTCCCTGCCAGACGTGCCCATGTCATCTGAAAATTTCTGACCAGCTTCTGAAAATACACGACAATTTTTTTTTTAAATACAAAATATTACATTTATGTCTGTTTTCTTTAATGAAAAATAATTGACCAGAAGAGACTAGAAAAAAAAAATCCACATTTTAGATATAATAGACTTGATTCTTTAATTGGATCGTGATTAATTTTCCTAAAATATTATATATGATTTCTTCTTCTAAGAAAGATCTGTAGAAACTGTGAAGCTGCTACAGCCCATCACCAGGAGTTGTAATTTTGTTGTTGTTATTGTGATCCCATTGGCTGGTTTCAGCATGCCTTTTTTTTTCATTTGAGCTATGATAATCAGAGCAAATAGAGAACATGCCATTCGGTAACAAACTCTATTTCCTCAGATTGACATATTTTATCAAAGGCTCAGCCCTCAGCAAAAGCCATTTCCTTCCTTACAGTGGTTGCTCTTCAATACAGTGTGATTGTGGCTGCTGATGATTTATCTAGATACTTAGTTTACCCTGTCAAAATACCTGACAAGTCCACGTTCCCGTGTTTAGGAACCTGACTAGCGTAGTGGGTGTGTACATTTTTAAAAATTGAGATTTACCTGCACTTAATCACAGAATATAATTCAGTTGCCTCTGTGTTTTTTACTTTGTGCTGACTCTGTTAAATAGAGTAACTGCAGATACTCTGTTAAATAGAGTAACTCCTCCTATACAGCTATTGAGTAAACCAGATTTCTGTGACACCAGAATAGGTTGAGGGAACTGTCAATGGTAAGCTTAATGATATTGAAGGGCTTATTGACCCCATGATGCTAAGATTCTGAGCTTTAAAATGTACTGATGTCTTGGGTTTCGTTTTTCTCTATCTTCTTTTTTCCCTCTCTTCCTACTAAAAGTAGTACCTCAGTACAGGAAAGCTTATAAAGAAGGGGCCTCTCTACATTAGTCGTGTTTTCCTTGTGATAAAAGCGTCAGACTTTTTGATCCCAACGATCATTCCTGTATTTTTCAAGCCTGCGTTCAGAACAATTCTGCCGCCCCGCTCCCAAAGTAAGTGGGGATGCCATCGGACAGGCAGGGAAGCAGGGGAACATACAGGTCACGATACTTCAGCCTTGTACAAGAAAAACTCAGATTCAGCAGCCTGCATCTTAATCTCTTCTGCTGCTTGCTTGCTGTGTAACTTTGAACTGAGAGTCTTTTGGGCCCTGTATTACCCCTTCACAGATGAGAATGATGGTGCTTTTCTCACTGTAGAAGGGTCTAAGTGATTGGAAGTGAAGCTGAAATACAGAAATGAGGACTGTATGTCTGGCAGGGCTGGGAAGAGTTTCTCATTATCCCTTTTCCAGGCCAAACTTAGGAAGATTTTTTTTTTCATTCCAAATCAGAGGAAAACCTCAAAACTTACTGAAATTTTCCAAAAATTTCATATTGGAGCAACTCAAGCTGAAACCTTATGCGTTTCTGAACTATTCTCCTTAAGTCAACCACTTGGGTGATAATAAGCTGAGGATCCTCAGCACTTTGAGGCAGTAAATTCAGTGTGGACTGCTAGAAACCCAAATGGATCAACTTTCTACATTTAATGAAATGGGTCCACTGAAAAAAAGAGTATGATTGTCCAACTAAAAAGCATCCCATGCATACGCACAAGGGGACAAAATTAAATTTTAACCCTGACATTTCCTAGTTTTTGAATGTTTGACTTTATGAACTCATTGTCTTGTGACAACATTTTCCTTGTCTAATTCCTTCCATTTTTGTTTTAAGGCGTAGAGCAAAAGAGAAATTCTATAACACTGATTAACAGCCACATGATTCATGAGCAAAACTGCAACCTCTAGATCCACCACCACCTCCTGCAGACTGAGATAGGGCAATAATACGTAGTAAGGTAGTAAGCTGTCTTACCTCTACCTGAATCTCCACTAGTGGAAAAGATTGGGAATTTTGCCACTGGATTTCACAGGTAGTAGTTGACAGAGAGGAACAGGTTTACCCAACACTCATTTCCAGCCAGATTCTGAAGAGCATTCTTCACTGGTCATGGGCTCTGCTGCTCTTTTGCCATAAGCTTAATCTTTTTTGCTGTGTTCTTTCTCATGTCTGGCTCTTAGTTCTTTCTGTCCTACCCAGTTCCAGTCTCCCAGATCTTTAGACCATCTCTTCCTCACTTTCTTGTCTTGCTTTGCAGCTGCTTTTGCAGTCTTCTCTCTGCATCCGCTTCCTGCTTCCTTTCCTTATTCCCCAAAATTAGTGAGAGGCTTAATTGACTTGACTCTAGCAAGGTTCTGCTGAGCATGACGGGGAAACTTGGCTGGATTTGGACTGGAATTTGTAAGAGTGGCAAAGGGCACAAGCTGTACAAAAATGATTGCCCTCTTCCCTGGAGGTTGGGGGAGGGGGGGGGGCTGAAGTATCTTGAAAAACGATCAAAATGTACCAACATGCACAAATTATCAGAGATGGCACTCAGGAAAATGTTGATCCACAAGGTGTGATAAAGCCAGAAGCACTGAGAATAGTCTTACCATGCAGCACTCTGTCTTAACATCAGTACACTGTCAGGCTTCTGCTCGGTGAATTTTTCACCTCTTTGAAAGTCAGAACTGATGCGCGAGATGAGTCATGGCAGTGCGTGTGTTAATGATACCGCCGGATTCCTCCACCTCACCTCACTTCTAACTCGGTGTGTAGTTAGGATTCCATGTGACATTTAAATAGTTAATTTCTGAGTCAAATAACCAACACACTATTAGTAGAAGATCCTAAAATTTTCCAATGGAGTGTGAAAATGTCACATTTCAACTTTGTTGATCCACCTCCTTGTTCAGAAGCAATTGAAACAGCTTTACCTTATGGCCCCAAAATATCATAGCTCATCAGGCTATGGTATTTGTCACTTGTCAAGGCCTAAGAGATGAAAAATATGGATCACTTCCTGATATTTTTCAACCTCTTAAAAATCCTAACACATCTATTTTGTTTCTTTTATAGGACTTTCTGATTCTAGGTCAATTGTCAATAAAGCCGCCTTATTTAACCCTAATTTTATATTTTGGATAACTAAATATTTCATTCCATAGAGAGATAAAGATAGTAACATTTTACACTGAAGATTTTAAAACTGTGAAGGGGAAACAAAACCTGAAGAATTTCTGTATACCACATTTAATATCCACATGTGTGTATGTGCGTATGTATGTATATATAGATATATATGCTTATCTAAAATCCAAAGAAATTTAGTTACTACTCAGTCTGTTGATTGCTGTCAGACTTTGAATATATTTTAAGTGCCATTATTCTTCACTCTTCTGGTGTGATATGTTCAGATGTGAAAATCACGTTATGTGACTTCTGTTCTTCAATAGCTCTAAGTCAGTTTCTTAAAAAAATGGGATTACATGTGAATCTGTGCTTCTGTCTGCAGGAATCAGAAACAAAATTTTAAGATACGACCGGAATAATACCTTAATTGAAATAATGGGGGGGGGGGGGGGGGTGTTAAGGTTTTCTTGAGCCAAGCCGTGATAAAATGTCACACTAAGGTTTGACCCTTTGATGCAGACTAACTAGCTTAAATACTCTGGTTTTTTCTTCTTTACGTGATTTCAGGAGTCTCATGTTGAGACTGGCTATAATTTTAGCACACTTAATACTGTGAAACAGCTGGGGAGCAGAAGCCATATATCGAGTTGCCATTTGTTTTTCTTTCTCGATTGTGTGTATGTGTGTGAGTATTAAACTGTTTTCACAGACTTGAAGCAAGCATTTCAGACAATGTTTAGGATGTATCTCAGTTGCTGTGAATAAGGTTGCTGGATCTGGATAATGTCATAGAATTCTTTTCTTTCTCTCTCTCTTCCTTTGTTTCTTGTAATGCTTAGTTGGTAAGTATGATGCCGGATTTCAGAGCTGTTGCTTCATTGCACATAACTAACTCATCACTCTCTTTAACCTGTAGCATGAGCAGCAATTGCATAATGAAACTCGAAATTCCTTTTTCTGTGCTCATCTGTTAATACCCTTCAATCTCTGCGGTTCGTGTCTCATGTCTCACACCTGTTATCTTTTATCTTTTCTCCTCCCCCTTCCTCACTTCTTTCCACTCCTCCTTCCTCATCACTTCTTCATTCTCAACAAAGAAAGAAATGCTGTGATATTTCTTCTCCTTCCAAAACCTCCACTAGAAAGCATTGGCCACATCAAGGTAAAGGGCAAAGGCTTGAAACGGAAGGTCTTTCACGCTAGCTGTGAATGGTATGCTGTGCAAAACAACAACGGTTATTTTCTGTTCTCTAACTTCCACCATTTGAAATGCTTTAATTCCTTGTAAAATTAGAACAAGATAGAATTTCAGAGAATGAGAGTGCATGTTTCCCTGCGTGCCTTTTTCTGCAAGGCACAGTGAGTCAGGCATTATCGTGCTTTTCCAGATTGTTTGGCAATGAAGTACCTAGTTCATGAACAGAATTACTGTCACCAGCTGGGGAACAAATAACAGCCCTTTCTCCTCCCAGTCACTTTGATGGGTCGTGTCAATTTGAGAAAGATAGAAAGTACCGTGCCATCCCTCTGGAGCAGGCAGGTGCTGGACCAGGCGAGGAGGACAGCCAGGGCGCTAAATCGCAGAAGTTTATGACAATATGTTTTAAATGTACTCTTAGACTTCTTACCTCATGACCTCATTTGATTTTAGAGGAGCCTTTCAAAATAAATCATGATCAGTTTTGAATGGTTTTTGCACCCCTTAATATATGAAACGTATACTGAGGGAGAGAGATCTTCAGTTCTGATTATTGCATTATTATTTTAAAGAATTAGCAGTAATAGCATGATGTGGAAGAAATAGCAAGTGATTTCTAGCTTACTGAAGTCAGCAGGGGTTTCCCCATTGACTTCTGCAGGACTAAGCTTCTGTCCATAATTTATACGAGTCAGAAGCGATCAGTGGCGACTGAGGTAGCTGAGTTCAATCAGGCTGTCAGTCTGTGTAAATGGCTAATTAAAATGCAGTTCAGTTTTGTGGATGTGAGTTCATAGTGTTAATTTCCTGTACACGGGAAGGAGAATGTAATTTTGATTTTGTATTTTCTCCTTTTCCTTTTGTGTCTCTATGGAAGAAGATTTGGAGACGGGCTGTTTGTAAGGAAGAGCCTTGTCCCCTTGCAGTGAGGACTGGGGGCCCACGGGAGTGTAGCTCTGGGCACTGGGCTCATGAACCACATACCGTTACCTCAAATTCATCTTGTTCCTTTTACAAAGAAACATTAACATATAGTGCATCCAGTTAGTATGATCTGTTCAAGCTTCTGCCTTGTGGGCCCTGTAGGAATTTGCCTTTTGCAGTTGCGATGGGAGAAGACGTTTTGCTCTCCCAGTTGGCCCCCGATTCACTCCACCTCTTCAGCTGCATTCCTAGAGCTCCCTTCATGCGCAATGAGCTGTTAACCTTCATGTTCTCATTAAAGACTGGATTCTTCTGGGTTGTGATTTGAATAACAACTCCCTATCCCTGCGAGGGAACTGGAGGTGTTTGTTCTCCCGGTTAGCGGGAGAACGTCGCCCACTTCAGTGCTGCCTCAGTTGCCGAGAGCGAGGGGGTTCTGCAGTCCCGTAGCTCAGTGGTTTCTGGCATCGCCTTTTCTCTAGAGGTGGATTTGTGGCAGTGGCTAACTCCACATGCAGTACCATCACCCACAGCTGGTAAAGGGCTAGGAGATGCTGTGGGAGTGACAGCAGCACTGAAATTCCTCTCTGCCCCTTGTGAATAGATCCCGCGCTGCGAGTGCGGAAGGCGGCACTGACCCATCTGGTTCTTGCTGTCCTCTGCAGGCTTCTGCCCAGAGACTCAGCCGGGAGAACCTCCAGCAGCAGCAACAGCACAGGTGGATGGAACAGACTTAGCCTCTCCAATGTCTCCTCGGACTAGCAAGAGCCGCATGTCCATGAAACTGCGCCGCTCCTCTGGCTCGGCCAACAAGTCCTAAGTGGCGAGATGCCTGCAGCTTTCTAGTGAACAGCAATCCGCCACCCTTCCCGCAGCAACTCACCGCTTTCTGTTAAAGGATAATGTCTCTAATGTGCGTGCACCCGTCCCCTGCCTACCCCTTTCCTGTATGTTTATTTTAAACAGTGACACTGGAATTTTACTTTAATATTTTAGCTTTTGTTTTTTTATCAAACTCCACGCTGCCTTTTTTTTTAGGGTTTTTTTTCTTTTTTCTTTTTTTTTTTTTTTTTTTTTTTTTTTTTTTTGCTGTGACAATGTAATTGCTTCCAGGAAGCACTACAGATGGGGGGAGATGGCCAGATGGAAGGAAAGAGATTCCCTAATTTTACCAAGCTCCAAGCCTGGATCTCAAACCTCGTGGAGAGGCACTGAGACTGTGGTGGACCTGGGGAGCTTTTATTCACCAACAGCTTTTCTTACCTACAGACGTGATTAGGACAGAAAGACAAGCTTAACATTCCTCAGGGCCTGATTCTGCTCTGTCCCATGCTCCATGTGTTCTTAGTGAAACCCTTTCTTGTTGTGGGTCACCACCCAGTAACTGGAAAATAAGGCGTCCTGCCCCATGATGGGGTGGAGGGTGCTGTGGTGATACAGGCCAGATAAGTGCTGAGCAGAGAGGAAGTGCTGAAAGAAGTATTTATTTCTTTACGCCTCGCTGTGGCGCATGTGTTCAGCAAAGGATTTTAAAGTCCCCTTCAGTGATGTTGGTGTTCTGAAATGCAGCTCCTTTACATAAGTTGTGCAGAGGTATAACCTTCTCCCTCCTATTCCTAAATGCCGTTGGGATTTTTTTAATGTCTTTGTGAGATGCAGCTCAAGTCCATAATACTTTTATTTGAACTTCCGTTTGCAGGAAGCCTTGTGCACATGAAAGGAGCTCTAATTTGCCCTAGCGGTATAATCTATTACTTCCCACGTGCTGCGTAAATTATTTAAGCAGGGTCCCAAGAGTTTTCTGTCTCTGCTCTTGCTTGAATATCTGTTTAGGAGCTGGGTCGGGGAGCACATGTTGGCCTCTTGACCTCCCTCACTAAGTGGGCAGCAGAGGTTACTTGGGGACTGCAGGAGCAGAGCATCCACCCATGGGAGTTTGCAGGGCGCTTTGAGATCCTCTGAAGGTGCAAAGCATTGGTGCCACTGTGTCTCCTCTGCCCTGCTTCCTCTACGATATTTCTAGCCACTTGCTTTTTTTGAGACCCAAAAGCATTTACTGTGGTAACAGCGGCTTTCTCTTTTTCTTCTTGCAGGGGGAAATTTGTTGCCCTGGAAAACATCAGCTGTAAGATCAAATCGGGCTGTGAAGGGCACCCTCCTTGGCCAGAAGGCATTTGCACAAAGTGTCAGCCAAGTGCCATCACTCTCAATAGACAGGTGAGATGGAGCTCGCAGGAGCCCTCATGCTTAAAGCTGAGAAGGGACTTGACTTTTATTGTTGGAGAGATGACTTCAAGAACAGCCAACTTGGAGCAAGACACCTTTGCGTATTGGCAGTTGTTGGGGAAATGGCTGTTAAGGTCTTCCGTCCTTGCAGAAAAGGACTCCAAAACCTATCTGGTTCAGCAGTTTCCTCGTAACGTGGAGGACATCTGAGCTAGCACCACTAGCGATGAATCTCCACTTCTTTTCCTGAGGGGATCCAAAAGGCCACCCACTGTTTCTTCTTGTTTCCTCTTAAATTTCACTGTCTTTTTTTAGTTGCAAAGGCTCTTGGGGTAAGGGCCCTAGTAAAGAAGCCAAGCTAATAGGGTGCTGGGGCTGCTCAGTGCTTTCCTACACTCCAGCCCGTAGTGAGTTCTGCTTGCTGGGCAGGAGAGCGGTGCTGAAGGCAGCAGAGGGGAGAGGGAGGGAGCCAGCTAGCTCTCCCTGTCCCTGCTTTGGCAGGATTCAGCTTTAAGGGGTTGTGTGCGTCCTAGGCAGTTGGGAAGATATTGACAATAGGCAAAGTAAACGGACCTAGTCAAGGATGGCCTGACACTTGAACTTTGTCAAACAGAAATACAGGCATGTTGACAACATCATGTTTGAGAACCACACAATTGCAGATCGCTTCCTAGACTTCTGGCGGAAGACAGGAAATCAACATCTTGGGTATCTATATGGCCGGTACACAGAGCACAAAGACATCCCTCTGGGGATCCGGGCGGAGGTTGCTGCTATCTATGAACCCCCACAGGTAAAAGCTGGGTGCCGTGGTGTCAGTGTTGACTCGTAAAGATAATTGGGGAACACGGAAACACTTTTTTGTTTGGGAAACCTCACCGACTGCAGCTCCATAAGGAAAATGGTCCCATGAAAAAGATGTGATTTATGTCTTTAATGTCACTGTCAGTTATTGCCACTGAAGGAATTTTAAAGCCCAGATTTGCTTTTTGTTATTTTTACGCTTTCTTTTACATTACTGTGTGCTCAGATGATTTAAAGCTAGAGAGACTTCATAATAGTAGATTTCCTTGTACACGTTTCCTTGATTAGGGGATTTCCAAGGTCATGGTACAGAACAGCCTGAAAACGAATTCTGTACTAGTTAAAAAATGCTGCGGCCCTTGCTTCAATTTCTTATCAGCTCTCTGGGAAAATGTAAGCAGCTTAATTAGACAAAAATGAAGTCTGCTGCCTTGGTCGAGAGGCCGAGGTTGAGATCTGATGCCTCGGAGCAGCCGGAGTCCCCGCTAGATGGTGCACGGCACCACGCAGCACCGCGCTCGGCACCGCCAAGTCCTCCGGGGAGGCCACAGCCAGAGCAGGTCCCGCCAAGTCTGGCTTCCCGGGGAACCCAAAAGCTGAATTCGGCATCAGAGAGCTGGAAAGGGAGGTGGCAAATGCAAAAAGCCACTCTGCCCACGACACAAGGCTCGGCTTGAGGTTGAGTTTGCCTACTGGCTTCTTCACCACTGACCAAAGTCACTTTTCTAAGTGCAGACACTATGTATACAAACATGTTGTGGTGGGTCATATGTTTTCTTCCTCTTGATGATTTCTGCAGGGTTGCTGAAGTAAAATGCAACAGATTTGTCAGTGGAAAAAGAAAAATGGATCTTTGGGAGTGTGTGTGTGTGAGAGCAGAATTGCAAGCCTTTTATAAGTTCTTCCCTTTCTTTCCAATATGAGCAGAGCCATGCCCTCTATTGTTTCAGTATCGCTGATTAAGCCCCTGCTTTGGAAGTTCATATGCTTCTAGTTGTGCACGGTAAAAGCAAGGAAGCTTTTGCTCTCCTGGCAAGCAGTCTCTGCTGTGCTTCTTGACACGGCATCTCGCCACACGAGAAAGCTTGCATCTGAAACGCACCCAGATGGAGTCGTGTTCTCCAGAGTCCGGGGGGGAAGGCCTGGGCGTGGGCTCTTGGATTCACTGGATTTCTGCCTCTCTGCTGCTCAAAGATTCAAACAAACGAAACGGCGGTACAAAACTGGCAGGTTGAACACAGAGCTTTGGAAAAATTATATAATCTCTTGCCTTTTCCAACGTGCTCGGAAACAGCAATGGCCTGTTTGTAAATGCTGAGTCTTTCATTCATAAACCCTGACATAAACTTAGCTAACTAACAGGATGGGTCTGTGAGTAGAGGAGGTCTCTGGGGTGAAACCAGTCAGTGGTAATGCTGAAGGGGAAACCTAGACCTCTGCTTCCATCCTCTGCCTCATTACTGACAATGGCTAAGTGTACTATGTTTTTTCCTGTTCTGTCTTACTAAGAGGTTTTTCTTTGCTGCAGATTGGTACACAAAACAGCCTGGAGATCCTGGAAGATCCAAAAGCTGAGGTTGTGGATGAGATTGCTGCAAAGCTTGGACTGAGAAAGGTTAGGATGTTGTCGGATCTCATGCGTCTTTGTTTGGCAATGAAGAAAGTCGTCGGCAGTTCTCTTCAGCTCCACGGGGTTATTCAGGACCGTTTGGGCACATCTGAAATCTAGCTTAAGTGTTGGTAGCTCTTATGCTTTTAGGTATGAAAAAACAAAATGAGAGCATTTTCCTGAGCACAAGCATCTAGCAGGGCTGTGCAGCTGAAGTCAGCAGTCCTCTGTCATGAATGACATCAAAGGGAGTAGCAAAGAAGCAGAAACACAATTTTCCCTTTATTTCTCCACAAATAGGAGCCGTTCCTGGTAGCATCTCCCCGGTGAGTGCTAATTTGGCACAGATGTAGCTGGAGTTGCCTTCCGAGTTTGTTCTTCCTTTTGACAGGATCTGTGCTCCACTTCCAGGAGCCGAGGCTCCTGCTTTTTTTTTTTTTTTTATTCTCCTCTGTGGGGTCCTGTCTCTTGATGCTGCTGAGGCAGGCTGCGGCGAGTTAATCTGTACGTTGGTTTAGAGGTACAGGTCCCCCAGCAACTGAGCCTCAGTCCTCTGTTCCCCTTGTGCCTGCAGCCTGTCAGTCATCCCTTCAGGACGTATGGGTGTTGGGATCTGCTGGTTTGCTGACACCTCTCAAACCTGTACTGATATTTTCCGGTTTGGGAAATCTTCTGGTATCGTGTGAATGCCAGGAATGAGATGTACACAAACAAGATTTGACTTGCTAAAGAAAACACAAATCAGAAAAGACTCAGTACAGTAGACTATAAACATCTGTGGTGAGGTCTTTTGTTCTCTGAAGATAAGATCTTTAGCCTTTTGCCAGTGTCTGAAGCAAAGCTTCTGTGTGTGTTATTTATTTCCATGCTTTTCCTCTGCTTCTCGCATCAGATATTTTTAATCAATATGACTTAACATGTAACTTGCTGCTGGTTGCAGATTTTTGTCTGTCTGGGCTCTGCTAGGAATCTGAATCAGCAGTTCTTCCTCTGAAGGGTTAACGCTGTGGGAGCTGGTCACGAGGGGGCTGATCGGAGCTGTTTTTAGCACATGTGTGTAGAAGGGTTCACGCAGCGGTGTGTGTGTACGCATCTATACTCCTATGTGCAAACAATGCAAAAAGCAGGAATGTGTTTTTTGGATCGGAGCAGACTGATTTGGAATGAATCATACTCCAGTGGGAACATATGAGCTTTATCTTAACTAGTGACTGCGAGCTTCAAAATGAGATCATGTGAGCTGCTTTGTCATCTGCTGGCGCTCCCGATGCTGCTTTGCTCTGAATGCTCAATAGGAAATGCTTTTTGCTGTGGGTGGGAGGAGGTAGCGGCTGAGAGGCCTCTTGCAGCCTCCAGATCTTTCCATGAAAAAATATTCCATAGTGAAACATAAAGCTGCAGGTGCCCCCGGCCAGCCAGCTGGCATGCTGCTCCTGGAAATCAGATTCAAATGAGCCCGGCACAGCTGGGAGAGCCATTTCCTTCAGGCAGCATACAGCAGGGCCGTGCAAGAAGCCAAGAACATCTTGTCCTGCTAGGAGAAAATGTATAAGCTCTCTTCTGGTTTGGTTTGGGGTTTTTTTGTTTTTTTTTTTTTTTTTTTCCTTTTTTCCTTAAAGCAACTTTCTTCATAACACTTCTTTATAGGTTGGCTGGATATTTACTGATCTGGTCTCTGAAGACACACGGAAAGGGACTGTTCGATACAGCAGAAACAAGGTGAGATTCAAGTGTGCAGCTAATTACAGCTGCTGGTACTGAGGGTTTGTGTAATAGCATAAATGCTGACTGTGCCAAGCAGAGTACTGAGCCAGGGCAGCACAGGGCTGGAGGTGATGCTGAGACTGGAATTCCTGTGAAATGGGGTTTTTCAGAAGCTTCTGAAGGAAAAGGAGCTTGAGCTTGAAGAGCACTGTTAGGGGTTTGAAGCTGTTTAGATAGTACGCAAAGCTGCCTGCAGCCCTTCACCCACTTTGCTTTAAGAAAATGGTGCTTGTGGTTTAAGAAAATTTAGTAGAGTGGAGGGAGTGGGGTAGTGTGAGGTGCAAACTCAGTGAGCAAAAGTGACTCAGTCAAAGGATGTTCCTGTGGGCTGGGCTTTGTGAGATATACGTGGCTCAAACTTTGACCTTCTCAGCTTCCTGTAATTCTAAAATCAATGATAGCCCTATTTGGAAAATGAAACCCTGTTAAAAAAAAAGGTGTGTAAAGGTGGGTGGAACGAGAGGTGGGACAGTCCTTCTGGTGAGAGCCAGGCTCAGGGCTGGGGACCTGACATGTCGCATTCTTTTCTCAGTCTCTGCAACAACTTTCTACGAAAGCGTGTTTTACTAGGGTGTTGGTAGTTTTCTTTGGCTGCAGACCAGGGAAATAGGTCTAGGCTACACTGCGTTGTCCTTTTTATTCACATTTCTGCTCTTCCCTCAGGACACGTACTATCTAAGTGCAGAAGAGTGCATCACAGCTGGAAACTTCCAGAACCAGCAGCCCAACATCTGTCGCCTTTCTCCAGATGGTCATTTTGGATCCAAGTTTGTCACAGTTGTGGCTACAGGTATAAACTGGCCTCGGCTTGCCCCAGCTCTCTGGGTTACACGTGAATTATCTCTTGTTAATAGGAGAAGAATATGCAGCTCTGCCAGAAGTCATCAGATGTCCTGGTCCCCATTTGTCCTATTTAACAAGGGGTTTGCCTTGCTCTATCAAGTAAACTACTTTTTCATTCTTTGTGCTATCTTCTCTACAATTATTTACCCTGTCCCCTACAGGAAACTTAATTGAGGCTCAGACCTGCCACATGTACCTCTCTGATCCAGAAAGCATTTTTCTGCCTGCAGCCAGGGGAATAACTATTGCTCACTTTTCTGTTTCGAATCTTTAAGCTCCAAGTTCTGTTGCCTGAAAGCGGCAGTGCAGAACCACGGCAATCCGGATCCTGAAAGTTACTCTGGCTGGTTCAGCATAAAGGAGGGACCTTTATCTCCCTTGTGTCGCTGTCAGGGAAACCCTTACGTAGGATGCTGTGCTCTTCCGTGCATGGAAACATTTTTTGTTTGCCTGAATAAAACAGAGAAGCCTGCAAAATGCTTTGCTTTGTCACCTCTGATTATAGCCGTTTTCACAGCGAGTCTCCAGAGGCAATGTGGAATAGTCTGCACTGCCCAGGCTGTGAGGGGAGATGTTGGCATGTGCTGGGAGAGTTGTAGTGTTAGAAGTTCAATCTGCTGTTCTCCATGGGATGACACATGTATTCATTTAAAATTTCCCTGGAGCAGATACGCTGGGTTCTGGGTCTATTTAACACAATACAAAAAACGCGTGACTTCCAAATAGCATCCAGTGTAAAAACTGAAAGTGTGATATTATATTGCCTCCTCTGAGCCCAGGTTTTGTAAGTGTTCCCAGAGCCTTTTTCAGTGAAAACGCTCTTTCATTTAACAGGCCCGTGCAATCGGACAGCTGCCTGTACATTCCAGACTGCTAAACGCATCCATCTTTCATTAAAGATAGATGTGTATCTCGCTCACTCTTTTTTTTTATTTATTTCTGGTTTTTTAAACAGAAACTGAGAAAATGATGGCTAGTTTTGTTCAGGCCTTCCCTGTGTCTTGGTCTATGTTTAATTTCTAGGAGTGTTTGTCCTGGAGCAGTGAGTGATTGAGGTTAGAGATCAAAGGGTAGAAAACGAATATTTCCTCTTTTCTGTTCCAGATAATTTCATTCTCTTCTGTTAAATCAGCCCATCAGGTTTCTATTTAAACACTTGATTCCTTCCTTTTGTGCCGTATAAATATATCTGAGTAGTTTGCATCAACTTTGCCTTTAAATCCTCTACATGGATTAATTCCTATCCCCTCCTGAATTCCTAGGTTTGGAAATAGTAACGTCTTCCTACCATCTGTCTGTATCTTCTCTTTCCAGTTGTATTCTAATGACATATGACTCGATGTTGCTTACATTATCCAAATTAAAGCGCCAAGCATGTGATCTATCAGTGAGCCAGGGTCTTAATTTCCACTTTCCATGTCAGATTTCCACCAAGCCATCCATTACAGGCTGAGAAAACACTTTTTCTTCTTATGCCTGACATTACTAGATGACCAACTCTGAAACTGCAGCTCATGGTTCCTTGGAAATGAAGCAGGGTCACAGGAGCTGTGTGCCTGGTTTTTGTTTTGAAAGAGAGAAGATACCTGCAGGGTAGTGGGATGGTGATGCTATCAGCAGCCTTCTGAAAGGGCAGCTTCACCTCCTTTAAGCTCCTGGCAAAGCATTCTTGCTGTCACTCCAGGGGTCTATCCTGTTAAGCTAGCTGTGAAAATGTGTGTTACTAAATAGATGTAGAGCTTAGAGGGGATCCTTCCCTAGAAGTACTTCCCATGCAGCAGCACCAGCGTTTTCTTCTCACCATTCTTTGCTGTTAGCAAGACCGTCGTGTTTGATGTTGCTCTTTGAGTCATGCCTCTCTGAGTTACACTGGGCAAATCAAGCTCGTGTGGGATTTTTAACCAGCCTCTTCTCTTTCAGGTGGTCCCGACAACCAGGTCCACTTTGAGGGGTACCAGGTCTCGAATCAGTGCATGGCACTGGTTCGAGATGAGTGTTTGCTGCCCTGCCGAGATGCACCAGAGCTGGGCTATGCCAAGGAGTCCAGCAGTGAGCAGTATGTGCCTGATGTGTTCTATAAGGTAAGGGCTGTGTGCTGGGGGTTGGGGGGATCTGCAGAAACAGCTCTGCCGCGTGTCTGGAAATCAGTATGGCCAGCTCAGGAAAGGATGTCTTTGAGGTCTGAACTATTTTCAGTAGTAACCGTTCACCACATGTCTGCAAAGTAATTGCATAAGCTCCATTTCCCCCTCATAAACGTGCTGTTATGGTTTCCGGTGCAGCAGTAGCCATTGGCTGTCCAGCTTCTAAATGAGGTCTGCCGTGATCCACCGAGAGCCCGTAGCAAGTGCTCTGAATTCACCTCTTCCGTATTTGTTGGCAGTATTTGCCATGCTTCTCTGTTGATTTTAATCCCCAGCTGAGTTCAGCTTCCTCCACTGCACAGCCGTATGATGTGTGCTAGCACAAATGGTGCGGTGAAAACGATGGGTTCCTTATGCGGTGCCAGGGATTTGCTTGTGTATGACATGCTTACAGGCACCAACTGGGCAGCGGATGCAACAAAAGATAGCATAATTCATGCAGCAAGAGGAGAGACAGCCCTGTGCATGCTTCTCTGTAAGAAAAGGAAGGTGCAAAGGCTTTCAGAGCAAGGGCAGGACCAGGGTGTGCCCCCCTGGCTTTCCCCTCGAGTATTGGGGTTACTACCTGTGCCCAGGTCCTGTTCTTGGGTCAGACAGTAAGCTCCAAAAACTGGTACTGAGGAGCAGCGGGGATACGTGCATCCAGAGCGGATCCAAAATACTCTTATGTGAAGCGTCGTGCAAGAGCACTGCTGGTAACTTTTCTGCTGCAGTTTTTGGTACAGCTTGATGAATGGACTGTCATTATTCCCTTGACAGTTGTTTCTGGAGATCTTCAGGCCCCCTGTATCTGCAGGGCGGAGTTAGAAACTTGGGGACAGGATCTCTGCGGAGGCTAATAGCACTGCTTCTCAAATGTGTGTATGTTGGTGCCCCGTGAGCAAGCCAGAGGAATTAATTAATGGCACTGCTTGCCAACTAATTAGCCATCCATCACCCAAGTTAGTTATCTCATTCTTGTCTGTCTGATATACACAGCCCGCTCAGCCTGCAGCACTCCTGCCGCCTGTATTAAAGCCGTCTGTTAAGGAGCATAGGATAAGCAAAGCTACCATCATTTGGGACGACAGAAATGAGCGTATTGTGCACCAGCGACAGAAATGGAGCTGGTCCAAATGCTCTTGTATGCCCTGAACCTGGGACTGGGAAATGCTGGCCTGGGTGAATTAGCCTGTGAGACTCCACCTTCCCCCTCCACCCTTTAACTGAACTGCTGAACTGCTGGCTTGTCTTGAAACCACCTGAAAATGAGGAACATCTCTTGGCTAAATTCAGTGCTTGAGAGGAAAGGTAGATGGAATCCGTGCCTTTTTCCTTAGTGCACAGACAGCTTGCTCTTAGGAGCTGATAAGCCAGGTCCGATTTAGATACAGTGGAGCTCGATTGTGCAAGGGTTGGCCCTGAATGCAAAGATGAGATCATCTCCTGGCGTGCTGTGGTCCTGCTCCGGAGGAGCCCGTGCTGTGCCACAGTCAGGGTGCAGCCTTGCAGGAGGTCCCGTAGGTCTGTGTCCCACATGTGGGCCACCCTGGGTGTTTGGAGTAGCAGGAAGCCAGTGGGTGTTCCCATAAGGTCTTCACTCCCATTCGTAATCTGAAGCAGGGAGATAAACAAAATGCTAACTGATGGCTCCAGCCTTCTGTGGAAATTTCCATGAACCACTGATTCACTGGGTCAGGCTGAAGCTTATTTCATATGTTTTATAACTTCTATCCGTAATTGCCTTTTTCATGATGTGCTCAAGGAAGGCTTGAGGACTGCTCTGGTGGGTGTAATTGTCCTTCAGCTTTAAACGTGTTTGGCTGTAGGATCTCTTAATTTTTTTGGAATGTTCTTAAATCAACGGAAAGCTTAGTCACTCCTGGCTTTGAAAACCTTTGGGGTCTCATTAAATGTGCAAGGCTTGAGGTCAGAGACACTACCTCATAGTTACTGGGTTGGTGACAACAATGGTGTCAAAGCATTGGTTAAATACAGTATGAGGAGCAGGAGTCCAGTGCTTGGCCTCGTAGCAGAGGACAGCTGCTTCATGGTGCAGCGCCCTGCTCCCCCTTTGCAGGAGCTGAGCAGCTTTGTTCCCAGTCCTTGATGTGGGGGTTCCCCTGTGTGCTGCCCTGCCAACTAGCTTTGGGCAGAAAGCTGCACTTTTGAGTAGTTGCTACATTTTGTCTTGGACTGAGAAGCTATCACTGGTAGAGAGAAAAGTCCATATATATATTTCTATGTAATACGCAAGTATTCATTTGAAAAGCCCTTTAGGATGAAAGGAGCCATACAAATTTATTCTAATTGGATGAGAACCAGAAGGCCAATGTTTGTGTAGTGTGGATGTATTTATAGAACAACTATGCATCCAGATGCAAGGCAAAATCTATTGAACTCTCGTATCTGTCTACAGCAGGGTAATGCAGTAGATTCACCTTTGGCTTTGCCAATAGGAAAAGGTGCTGCTGTTTTCATCTATAGCAAAGTGTAAGCCAGCAACTGTGCTACAGTCACGTTGTTCGAAGAAGACATCTTGTACCTCTGCTCGCAGTAGGTGTTGTTACTTCAGCAATGACTGTTAGGAAATGCATCTGGATTGGTAATGCTGCAGGCACAAGAAGGACCCGCACTGCAGGCAGGAGAGCTGCAGCTTCAGAGACTTTACTGCACAGGCGAAGAGGTGCCTGGAAGGAGAGGAACGGCTGTCTTTGGTCAGCGAGCTGTTTTTCCATGGTTTGCACCACGTTTTGTGTTTGTGGAGTGGGAGCAGGGGGCCACCACGTCCCCTGGGGCTGCAGCTGTTCCTGCCTGAACGTGACTCACCTCGATGGTGTGTTAGCATAGATGGGCTTTTCTTCCATGGAAATAGGAAAACTGATGGCACCAGTGTTGTCCTGCCTCAGGAGGCGAGGCATTTTTCCTAAGCCTCTAGCCTTGTGATTTCTGTATTTCTTTACCATTCTCTTTATGTTGGCCACTAGCCCTGCTGCTTAGAGGAACCACCCCAGTGGAATTGGCAGTATGCGCTTTCTACATGCGGCCGTTGCTTTCCTGGCTCGTGAAGGCTAGAGTTCTGCTCTAGTGTGAAAGTCGAGGGCTTTGGGGACCATGAGTACAAGTTACTTTTCTCCAAGAAGCCTCCCCAGGTAAGATTAGCCAAAGGAAGAAAACATCCCCCTTGGCCTCCTGGGTTGTCTGTGAAGCGTCACAGCGCAGCGCTGTTTCCAGTTCGAATGTTGCACAACCGGCACATGCTTCTTGGTGAGTTCGATGCAACGAAACTCATGAAGGAGTCGCTCTTGTCAAGACACAGCCACACAAGTCGGGGTAACCGCTCTCTTTGTGAGTAGAGGCGATGAAGTTGCAATGGTCACTTCACCCTGTTTCTCTGCTGGATGAGGGAGAGCCCATCTGAACATTACATATGGGCCATTTTCCATTCCCTGTCTTCTGCCCTCGAGCAGTCTCCTTTGTCCGTCTGGTTCTAGAAAATAACCGTATTGATTTTGATTTCACTAAGAATGTACCTTCCAAACCATGGGTTCATTATTCAGAGCTGAAGTTGCTTGCAAATGGTGCTCAGTGCCCCAGCTGGGTGTGATCCTTCCCGTTGGGCTGCCTGCACCTTGTGCTTGCTGTCCACCTGCTCCCAGCTCCCTGTGGTCAGTTTGCCGAGCCCATAACTTTGCAGTGCTGCAGCGTTGCCTAATTCTGCTCCCTGCAGACCTGCATGCTCTGCTCCACCGTTAACTTCATGGGTGTCTCAACCTCACACCAAATGGGGGAAGGAGGTTGCTGTGTTTTACGGACCCTTTGAAACAATCGAATAATTGGATTTTGGGACTGGCTGGCTTTGTCTCTTATCACAGGTATTTGTGTCAGCTTAGTGTAAACATGAAGATGTCATCCTTGCAATGAATTGCGTTTTACAGCTGCCTGTAACATTCCCCCAGAGTTTCTTTGGGATGGTGTAAGACGAAAGCCCTTTACAATGGCACCAGTGTTGTGAAAGAGCCCTTTGCCCTCGTAGAGTCCTGCGCGTGCTTTGTGCATTTACAACGGCTGAGACAGTGTCTGAGCCTTGGCTTGTCATCTGTTAAATAAAAGCCAGGGCACTGCTTTTATTAGAGCCAAACGGGACCTCTGAGCCAGGCTGTCCCCTGCGTGGCACGCTTTGCTTCCACCAATTCGCTTTGAAATCCTCTTCCCAGGGAAGACATGATAGCCAGGCTGCGTGGAGGCTTTTGCAGGGAGTTTTCACTAACAGCGAAGGACTTCCCCTGGCTGGCCTCCTACCAACGGTTCGTGTTGGACTGGAAAAGCCTTCTTAGCCTTAAATGTCCCAGCTGCTCTGGGGAGGAGGATGCTTGATTAGCTCACGAGGAGTCTCCTGAGAAGGGTTTCAACTCTCACTGACCTATCGTTTGCTCTTAGAAAAGTCGCTTCGTTTCTGTGCATCAGCTGCTCTATCTGTGCAAGGGGGTAGGACTGCCCAGTAAAGCCCTTGGAAATCAGCAGAGGGAAGAGCAAGGCTGGGCTTTATTAACACACAGAAAGGACAGACAGCTGCTCAGCTCCACGGTACCTTCGGCAGAGTGAACCTGTGGGGAAGACTAACAGTATGGGATGCTAACGGCTGTCCAGCCCTGGGACGTGGAGCTGGAGCCTCCCTCCTGGCTGACAGTTGCCCGGGCTCCTTGCTTGGCTGCTTCCCTCACCCTCGATCGAAAATCCCAAGGCCACCCAGAAGCCTTTCCTGCTGCAGCCGCCCTGCAGTGCTGCAGAGGTGTGCGAAGCGGCCGGCCGCGGTCCCTGCGGGTGCACCCATCCTTTTCCCTGTTTGACCTCGTCCGTTCGCAGCTTCTGCCTGCAAACAGTGGTTTGAAAGGCTCTAATTGCAGCGCGTGTTGCAATCTCCAGTTTGCTTCTGTCTTCGGGATGATTCATTGTCCAGATCCTCCAGGCCTTGCTGCTAGATATTTGTCCAGGAGCCAAATACTTGCACCTTCGTTAACCCCTTCTTGGCCTCCCTTTGGAGTGGTTGCCACTGGGCATTCATGGCTTTGGGGGTCTCAGGCTCTGGGGCTGCAGCAATAATGTGCCAAGAGACGCTGCTGGGGCCCCAGCGACTGCCGAGTTCAGGATGAAGATGTCTTTCTCCCAGCAATTCTCTCAGCTTGACATTTGTTAAGGCCTTTAAAACTTAATTGCCTAATAAAATGGTGCATGGGGGTTGGAGAAGAGTGCTGGCACTGGAGGGGGGGGGCTTTTCTCTCTGGGGAGGGGCAGGGTTGGGACATGTCCTCGACTCGGGGAGCGAGGTTCCAGTTTGGTAGTAACAGTCTAGTGCATGTCTTGAAGGCCTCAGCAGCATGACATTAAAAAGAAGGCATTTAACATGGAAATCCCCAGAGGCGGAGATTAAAGCGAACAGGTGCTGGAAAAATGTTTCTGCATATTAGAA